>KQ995815.1:71063-89690 GCA_001598015.1 Dorcoceras hygrometricum | reverse complement strand
CCTGAACCATTGAGGGTCACACAAGTACTAGATTCGAGATTCCCGCACGGATACTCAGCTCAATGTGTTGAGCATACGAGGAGGATTTTGGAAGTGCGACTTCCTAAAAAGTCAACAGGGGTCAAACCGGGGTTTCCCGCTGTTGAGGGGCAAAACGGTCATTTTGCACTGGGGTTCTGAAAAATGGTTTTTCAGATCATAATATTCAGTTTCGGAAACTGAGTCGATCGGTCCGATCTGATCGGCGATCGGAGTTACGATGAAGTCTCGGTGGTGGAGATGAACTGAATGTTCATTGTTGGACCCGGGCGTTGGGCCGGTCCACTTCCAACTCCTAAGTCTATTTAATTAGACTAATCTTCATTTAACATAACACTTGTGTTATAACTCATCTTCACCAACCCTAAACCTAGCCGCCTCCCCTCCTCTCTACACACGCCGCCACCTCGAGTCGCCGGAATACGTTCCGGCCAATTCGACGAGGAGAATCCGTTCGTGCAGAATTCGTCAGTGCTTTTAGTGCAGCCTGACGAAGGAGTCTCGGTTCTGGTCGTGGACCAGATTGGCGATTATCTACCGCAATCTACCGAGAAGAGCCGGGTTCTTGTAATTCCGGTTGGAGCCAGGCACAAGTTCCAGCAAGGTATTCGTTTTGAACGCCCTATGTACGTTGAATTATGAATTCTTCTATTTTTCGTATTGATCGTCTCCCGGCCTTTATTCTTTGTTCTTCCGCTGCCTCGCCGGGGGGCGGATCCGGATCCCCAACAATACGTACTGTTAGCTGAGAAGAGAGTACGTAATCTGAGCTGAATGGTATGCGTTGATCTGAAAGTTGTGAACTGTTGTGTATGTGTGCGACCTGAGCTGATCGACATGTGCTAAGCTGAACTATTAGCACTTACTTTTCTAGAGAGTGTAAGCTGAGCTGAATGCTCTGTGTTGATCTCAGATCACGAGTGTTTTGCCACGTTGTTCAGATGTTAGGCGTAAGATGGTAGTATCGTCCTGTGTAGACCAGTGCTGTTGTGTTCTTAAGCTTAGGTCTGAAGCTGTTTATGATTTCAGCTTTGGCGAGAACTGTCCAGAGTGCGTAAGCTGGCCAGTGCATGATCGGATCTGTTGCTACGAGCTAAGAGATTCGTGGGCCGTTTTGGTGGTCATAAGCTGGATGGAACATCCTGAGCTGTGTGATAGGGTGTGATCTGACCTGAGGCTATGCAAGCTGTTTGGTGATACTGTGCAGATTACCCTGTGCTGGTGTGATCTGGTCTGCTGGTGTGAGCTGTACTACTATGAGTGGTGCAAGCTGTTAGTGAAGTCAGATCTTGGCGAAAGCTGATAATGAAGAGAAGTTCTAGTTTGGAATACGATTTAATGTTTCTCGCGAGCTGGTTGAAGTAAACTATTCAGGTTCAGTGAAGTCAGAGATGGGCAAAGCTGGTCTTACGTATTTTACTGTACATCGATTTGGTTTAGAGCCAAGCTATGCGGTGATCAACTCAGATGAGATTTTGAGCTAAGCTGTACTGATATGGTGCGAACAGGTCCAGTGTGATCTGGTTCCATCTTAGAGGTTTGATGGCGTATTTTGATGTTGAACCAAGACCAGCTTTGGTGTGAGCTGGTTGGGCAGAATAGTTCTGAGCTGAACAGCAAGTTTGAGCGCTGAGCTGAATTGTATCCTGTGAGATGTTTAGCAGAAGCAGTGCTGATCAGGTTAGGAGAATTGGTGTAAGATATTGGTAACCTTCGGGTTTGGCATAGATCTGATCAGGCACGAGTTGATCTGAGTGGAACAGTTCTGAGCTGAACTGCCATCTTTGTGCTTGTTCGAGTTTCTACCGCGAGCTATAGAGGTGAACGGCTCTGGGATTTTCCCGTGGGCGTGTAAGATGGATTCAGCTCAGAGTGTTCCGTATGCCCTGAGCTGAGGGATCAGATTACGAGAATTGGACTATATGCTTGTTGGTGAAATCAGCTTGGGCACAAGCTGATGGTGATGCATAGTACAAACAAGAGTTGTTCGAGGGTCAACTTTGGTGAGATCTGATCCGGTCTCCTGTGTTGGAGTAATGGACAAGAACGGACCTGTGTCTGGGAGCACGATCGGATATGATGTGCGAAAGCTGATTTTGGTTTGTAAGTTGAAGCATACGTGAGAACTGAACAGCGTACGAAAGCAGAACAGATGAGAGCTGATTTTTATGTGCAAGCTGAGTTGCTTTGCCTGAGTTGCTTTTCCTGGGCTGAATTACAGTGAGAAGGTCTGAGCTGATCTGATACCACTGTATCCGTAATCTACTGAGTGTGGTATGTGGAGCGTGAGCTGTTGGATGCGAGATGGGTATATGTGCCTGCTGAGCTGTACGCAGGACGGAGAACAGTAAAGAAGCCTGACCTGAGCTAAATTTACTGTAGACGTGATCTGTTGAGTAGTGAGTATAAATACCCTCTCGTTGACCACAAATTAGTCATTTTAGACCACACTCCTTATCCTCTCCAGAGAGTTCCCGAGAGATATTTTCCAAACTCTCGTTACTGTTCACCCGACCTAGTATTTTCTAGATCGCCGGAGATTGGTTGGTCGGTTTTGAGTGAGGGTACCCCGATCGGAAACCTCTCTTCAAGCTCAACGTTTCTACCAGTTTGGAGTTGAGAGGAGTTCGGACCGAGGAGAAGGCTGAGAAGCTACGTGAGCTATGTTTAGCTATTTCCGACTGAGTTGAGCTTCGGTTCATATTAGAGCCTTTCTTTTGGTCTTTGACGAGATCTGCTGGCCCGAGCTGTTGGCCGATCGGAGCAGGGAGTGCGTCTTATATCACCTACGAGCTGTGCTGAGGTATTTGACAAGATCTACGTAAGGTACGAATTCGGAGCTTTAGTTACATCTTTGAGATAAGCATTTTGAACGTGGTAGCTGTAGGCTGAGTCTACCTTAGCTTTTGTCGTGTCTATGTTGTGTGATGTAACCTTTTAGGCTTTTGCGGAGTAGCCGAGCTGATTTTCCAGCGTGAACTGTACTGCTGTGTATTACGTGCTGGTTGTGAGCTGAGTCTGCTTAGACGTGCTTTATGTGATGATTTTTTGATCTGTTTATGCATTTTTATTACGTGATAATTGTAAGCTGATACTGTCTTACACACATTCTTAGCATTTTGAGCCGATTCCCTTGATACTTGATTTTTATCCGATGATGGATAGTGCCAGTATGCTGATTTGAAAATAAAAATGAGGGGAGTCGGTTCTCTACCGTACCCTCGACTCCGCGCTGCGAGATTTGTGTCTACCCTGAGGTCCAGTGGGTAGCTCTCACCCCTCAGTAATTTGATATTTTGTGATGTTGGTACTGCAGGTGGGATTACTGGGTAGCTCCCATACTCTCACCTACGATGTGGCCATCGTTTTCCTAATTTGATGAATCACAACTGAGTCCGATGTGATCTATTTGACAGTCGATGAGTCTTCGTTGTCCTTTGATTCCTGATATTTCTTGATAGCCTCATGCATTGCACGACATGACATGTTGTATGATTTATCTGATTAGTTGTATTGAGTTGCTCTTTGTACTGAGGTTTGACCTCGTTTGTTTTCCCTTGGGGATGCTTTGATCCTGCGTTTGGCCATTTCAAACCTTTGTAAGTAGATCAGCTGGTCTGAGTGTTGTATCAGCTGGTGAGGCCCGCGGGTGTCGAGTTCCTAGTTATATATATATGCAGTATCAATTCATTGCCAGAGGATGCCCTGTGTAGTTGTTGTATTCTTGATTTGATCGAGTTTGTATGCATGTATATACTTTTTGTGGTTGATGTTTGCTGCAGAATTTTGATTTAAAGTCTTATTTGAGTATGAACTTATTTTGAATGATATATTTTCACTTAGGCCAAAAAGAAAAATATTTTATCCACTTCTTAAGCTTCCGTGATTTGTGTGCCTAATATCTGATTTAGAGTCCTGACATTTTGTTATCGGAGCTTGAACCGAGATAAGCTTGATTATTTTCAATCACACTTGAGCCTAGGCACTGAGTTTTCATTTTTGTTTGTGCTTGACTCTGTGATTTCTATATCTGCCTATGTGTTTACCTTGTTAAGTCTTGGTTAGATGTCGTCGAGGAGGGGTAGAGCTATTAGGAAGGTATTCGAGGAGTCTAGAGCACCGGAGAGTGACGAGGATGTTTCTCAGTCGAATGTACATCTGTGTCGTTGGACTGGACAGACAGAGGCTGGGGTGAAGAATTTGACTAGATAGATTGATGAGATGGAGACAGTGTTGGCTAGATTCCAGAGAATGAACCCCCCTAATTTTACTGGAGCCGTAGGTGGTTTGATGGCGGAGGGATGGTTAGAACATATGGAGGAAATTGTCGATACCGTGAATTATTCCCATGAGAAGAGAATGAAGTTGGCCATCCTTCAGTTGAGAGAGCATGCTCAGTGTTGGTGGAAGGGTGCTTCCAGAGCCATGATAGAGGCCGGAGTTGTGGCTACTTGGGAGAGCTTCTGTGTCGCTTTTCGGTGGGAGTATACCCCAGAATCGTATTACAACACCAGGGAGAGAGAATTTGATAATTTGGTGCAAGGAAATATGATGGTAACGAAGTATGCTAGCCAGGTTTCCTCTCTTCTTTCGTATGTTCCCCATGTGGCTAATGAAGAGAGGACAAAGCGGAAAAAATATTTGAGAGGTTTGAGACCAGATTTATTTCAGTTGGTGCTAGCTGGTTGTCCTTTGACTTATGCTGAGGCGGTGGATAGGGCGGTAGACATTGAGGAGAGTCTTTTGGACGCGCAGATTCAGGTTCAGCCGACAATTGGATGAGGTTTCCATCCCGTACCTGAAGGGATATACTCATTTCAGCCTCCTCAGACGTCTCAGTAGTCGAGTCGCCAAAGGTTCAAGCCTCGAGGAAAATGGTTTAAGAGACGATCGAGTTTGAGTTCTTCTAGTTCAGATAGCTCTAGAGGAAATGGTTCTAGAGTGGTGTGGTGTGGTCAGTGCGAGGGTAAGCATTTTACTTCTCAGTGTCTTGGAGTTTAGGGCGCTTGCTATAAGTTTGGGTAAGTTGGGCATTTTCGGGAGTTTGTCCTTTGGTGAGGGACAACACTCTAATATATCGTAGCAGGGCTCGACTGGTGGTTCATCCGCAGAGGCCGCATTCCCCTGCCCCATCCCAGTGACCAGGATTCCAACTACCTAAAGCGTTTAGGTTCAGAGGATCTTCTAGAACCCAGCACTCGGGACCTCAGCAAGCTCAGGTGAATGCCTTGACCCAGGATCAAGCTGACGATTTGCCAGAGGAGTGATTGCAGGTAATTGTTTCGCTTTGGATTATCCTACACGTGTTTTGTGTGGACACGAGAACATCACACACATGTGTTTCTGTTCTGTTGTGCTTGCGTGTGGGTTGAATCTACCCCACCACGTTGGTGTGATGTGGTGTCTTTTGATACTCCTGCTGATGTGAGCTAGGTTGTCCCATGAGATAGTGCTGACTTGTTTGGATAACCTGAGGAGAAGGTGTTGGTAGTTTTCCCGATGATCGTTTGTCCGTGCCGCTCTGAGTTGACTAGGTAGTTGAGTAAGCTAAGCTGTGCTAGATTCAGCCTCATGTCAGTCTGAGTTGACTAGGTAGTTGAGTAAGCTAAGCTGTGCTGGAGTCAACCTAGAGCATGCTTGACTACTGTTCCCGTGGAGGGACAGGTTTTCTTTGAGGAAGATGATGAGGTGGTACGTCAACCATGTAGCGAGATTTCACGATGCATTGGTGTGACAGAGTTTAGTAGGACTTCTTGGTGTATTTTCCGAGGTTGGAAGAGCTTGCAGACAGCTTTGGAGTCTCGATTGACTATGAGAGTAGTTTAACACCCCAACCAATGGCCAATCTGAGCGAACCATGCAGATTCTGGAAGGCATGTTGCGAACTGTAGCGATGATTTTAGCTGTTGGTTGACAGGAATTCCCGGGTTAGGTTTTCGTGCTGTTTTGGCTACCAAGTAGTGTTCAGGATGACACCCTTCGAGATATTTGCATAAAGGAAGCGCAGAGCGCTCTATCAACTGGAAGAATTTGAGGGAAATCAACGGTCTTCACCAGATTTTGTGCAGCATGTGAAGGACCAAGAGGATCCGATTCGATCCAGAGCGAAGATTGTGCGAGATCTCCAAGCCAGTTTGCGTTGTTAAGGTGTGGGTCTTTGGAGTTTCATGCTATGGATTGAGTACTTCTTGCGAGTTCCTCCGCCTATACCGTGATGGTCTTACGGTTGAGGGGTAGGTTAGCACCTAGATTCATCAGTCTGTATGAAAGTTGTGAATGGAGCGGATCTTTGGCATGCTGATCGCGGATGCCAGCTGAGTCGTTGTTAGTGCATGATGAGTCTCATGTGTCTAGGCCGAGGGAACGCGAGCCAGATCCTTCTTTTGCATTGAGGACTGATGAAGCGAGCTGGACCAAACCCTGAGCGACGGTGATTGCCCATTGATATTTCTCGACTGAGAGGAGAAACAGTAGAAGAATAAGATCATACCTTGGGTTTTGGTGCAGTGGAGTCAACGTGGTAGAGAAGAGGTTTCCTGAGCTGTGACAACTAGCAAGAGTAGACTCATCTTCTTTTGGAGTTCCGAGTTCTCCCATGTGTGCTGTTGGAGCTTCGTGGTTTCCAGTATATGCTGTGATATGTTTTGGTTGTACAGGTTGTTGTTTTGTAATTCGAGGACGAAATCTCTTAACATGGAGAGAATGTGAGGATTGTGATTATCCGAGGTCATTGACGGCCTAATCTGTCCAGATTAGTGGTTAACTAAACAAGGTTATATCAGCTTAGGGAGCATCGATTGAGGTGGACCAGCTCGGACGCGAGCTGATCCTATAGTTTGTGCTAAGCTGATAGAGGAAACTGCTTGGGCTGAAGTTTAGGCCAGCACGGGTGCGAGCTGGTTGAGTGATCTGTGCTGATCGTGGGCGTGCAAGCTGATTTGCGTTGCTGGAGATTTGTATCAGCTTCGAAGTGTGCCGGACGCATAGTATAAGATATTCAGCTTAGAATCCTGCTGAGTAGTCAAGTGAGCTGGACCAGATTGGGTGCTAGCTGATAAGTACGCACTGTGCTGTGTGTCCCGTTCTGAGTTTGCGAGCTAAGCAGCTGGTGCTGTAGCGTGAACCAATCCAGTGCAGCACTCTAAGCTGATATCAGTTAGATAGTAGGGAAAGTTGGATGCAGCGTTGGGTGTTACGCTACGTCACAAGATGAGTTGACCCTTGAGAGCTGGGTTACCATCGTGAGCTAGTAGGAGTATGTACCTTGAGATCTGGGTGCGTGAGCTGATCTGTAAGCTCCGTGATCAGAGTGACGCTGTGAAATCTGAATAGAACATCATAAGATGACTTGAGTGATGTGTGCTGAGTAGAGCACTCCAAACTGATATACGTACTGTTAGCTGAGAAGAGAGTACGTAATCTGAGATGAATGGCATGCGCTGATCTGAGAGCTGTGTGCGACCTGAGCTGGACGACGTGTGCTAAGCTGAACTGTTGTAGCACTTACTGTTCCAGAGAGCGTAAGCTGAGCCAAATGCTCTGTGCTGATCTCAGATCGCAATTGTTGTGTTGCGTTGTTTAGAGGTATCAGCTTAGGTGTAAGCTGGTAGTATTGTCCTGTGTAGACCAGTGCTGTTGTGGTCTTCAACTTAGGTCAGAAGCTGTTTATGGTTTCAGATTCGGAGAGAACTTTCCAGAATGCGTAAGCTGGCTCGTGCGTGATCTGGCCTGTTACTGCGAGCTGAGAGCTTCACGGGTTATTTCAGTGGTCGTAAGCTGGATGGAACATCCTGAGCTATGTGATAGGGTGCGATATGACCTGAGGCCGCCCAACCTGTTTGGTGGTACTGTGCAGATTACCTTGTGCTGATGTGATCTGGTCTACTGGTGTGCCTATACTACTATGCATGGTGCAAGATGTCAGTGCGATCAGATCTTGGTGAAAGCTGATGAATAAGAGCAGTTTTGGTTTGGATTATGGTTTAAGGTTTCGCGCGAGCTGTTTGAAGTATTTTGTTTCAGGTTCAGCGAAGTCAAAGACGGGCAAATCCGGTCTTATGTATTTTACTGTACATCGATTTGGTTTAGAGCCAAGCTGTTGCGGTGATCAGCTCAGATTAGATTTTGAGCTAAGTTGTACTGATATGGTGCGAACAGATCCAGTGTGATCTGGTTCCATCTTAGAGGTTTTCTGGCGAATTTTGATGTTGAACCAAGACCAGCTTTGGTGTGAGGTGGTTGGGCACAATAGTTTTGAGTTGAACAACAATTTTGAGCACTGAACTGAATTGGATCCTGTGAGATGTTTACCGGAAGCAGTGCTAGCGATCAGGTTAGGAGAACTGGTGTAAGCTTTTGGTAACCTTCGGGTTTGGATTAGATCAGATCAGGCGTGAGCTGATCTGAGTGGAACAGTTCGGAGGTGAACTGCCTCATTGTCCTTGTTCGAGTTTCTGCTGTGAGCTGTTTTGGGGACAACAGCTTAGAGGTGAACGGCTCTGGATTTTCCCATGTGAGTGTAAGCTAGATTCAACTTAGAGGTGTTCCGGATGCCCTGAGCTTAGGGATCAGATTACGGGAATTGGACTATGCTGGTCGGTGAAATCAGCTTGGGCACAAGCTGATGGTGATGCACAGTGCAAAAAAGAGTTGTTCGAGGTTTTCAACTTTGGGTGAAAGCTGTTAGTGAGGGTTAGCTTTGGTGAGAGCTGATCGGGTCTCCTGTGCTGGAGTAGTGGATAAGAGCTGACCTGTGTCTGGCAGCACGATCTGAATTGATGTGCGAAAGTTCATTTTGGTTTGTAATATAAAGCGTACGCGAGAGCTGAACAGCGTACGAAAGCTGAAAAAATGAGAGTTGATTTTTATGCGCAATCTGAGTGGCTTTGCCTGGGCTGAATTACAGTGAGGAGGTCTGAGATTAATTGTATTAATTGAATAAATAATACTGTTTTGGATTATGAGATTCATGCCCAATGTGTTAGGTGTATGCTAGGTTTTACAATGTTTGGTTGTAATATGGTTGATATCATTTTAAAGTGGCCTGGTTTATAGCTTGTTCCCACCCCTTTAAATGTATCCATATTTTTCATAAATATTTAAATGTATATATATTAGACTTACTGGGAGATTATTTTGAAGATGGTGGAGATAATGATCAAATATATTGAAGACCAAAGACATGTAAAACTACAAGGTTATGTAATAGGATTGCATTTGCATATTGCATATCACCTACGATTGGGCCTAGATCCGTGATTGGCAACCACGGATCGCGTAACTCTCGGTTATCGATCATCCCTGTTATATATATGTGATATATATCTGTTGAATCCCCAAATTTTAAATTTTATTTAAAATTAATGAGACCAAATTTTGAAATTAAAATCTCTTATTTTAAATTTGATTTAAAATTTATATCAAGATTAAAGTTTCATGATTATACTGAAGTAACTTAGTTTATTGACAATTATGAAATCGTGTGATAAAACGTAATCTAAGAGAGTCCATCATACACTGGCTTAAAAATGACTTGTACTAGCTGGGCTCACTGAGAAGCGTTACTTTGTCTTAGGAAGTTGGGTTTTAAGCGGGCCTTAGCCCCTCAAATAACCTAGAAGTACTCTTAGAGAATGTTAGTCCATGGTTTCTAAATTGATCATAAAATAAAAGTTTGTTTGATAAGATCATGAAGCTAAGGGAATTTAAATATTGTTTAAAATTTCCTACCTTTCATCAACAATGAGTGTACGTCGATGCTATCCGCATACATAGCCCGGCTCATATTATTGGGGGGGTTCTGTGTGTCGGAAAGATGTGCACGCCATTGACACTTGTTGTGTGTTGGATGGAACTCCCATGGCGTTGGCTCATATTATTGGGGACATTATGTCGACCGTCAATTACAACTCAACATTGATGGGTCGTCTTGACACGTGATAGTAATCGACGTCATATTATTGGGCCCTTCTGGACGTGAGGTAAATACATGGAGGTTGCACCTGTTGCAATTGGACTCTACCTTTTGAGCATCATGGTTAGCTGATATTATTCGGGACCGTGATTTATTGATTGGACTCTGTGTACCCACTAAGGAAACTGGCTTTTTCAATTTCATTAGAGGGTGGTAAAATCGTTAAAATAGTGGGAGGGTAATTCATAAAACTAAATGACCTTGTTCTATGTCTTAGTAAATTATTATGAATAGTCGTTGATGTATGTCTGATTTCAATTCAGTATATATTTACCATAACTGTGCATAATCTACTATCATTGATTCTCGATAATAACAAACTTAATTGAGAACTACCTTGATTGATTACGGAACCTCAGGATTGTTCTGGCCTTGGAGAAGCTAGTATGTGTACGAGATAAATCTCCTCCAAAATAAGCACATGTTGACATCATCCCAAAGGAGCTAAAGAAGCTTGAGACATGGTGAGACCATGATCTCAAAGTCAAGTGCTATATGTTGGCATCTGCATCCAAAGAACTACAGAGAAGGTTTGAGGAAGCTGTGAATGCTGCTGACATTCACCAGCACCTCAAAGAACTGTTTGGGAAAGACCTGTGAGCTAATAGGTACACTAATACCAAGGAGCTCATGATGAGCCACATGAGAGATGGGACTCCGATCCACGAGCATGGGGTACGCATGATTGGGCTCATTGAGAAATTGGTGAGCCTCGATCTCGAACTTCCACATGAGATGTCTTTGGATTTGTTGCTTATCTCTCTTCCTCCTTCGTTCAATAGTTGTGGCTAACTTCAACATGAAAAAACTGGAGGCCAGTCTTGAAGAATTGGCCAACATATTGGTCGTGTGATGGAACCATCAAAAGGACAAACATGTTCTTTAGATGGATTCATTTTCCTCTGTGAAGAAGGGGCCCATAGGTAAAGGAAAGAAGTGTTCTTTCCAGCCAAAGGGGTCGCTGCAAGCATAAGCCAAAGGTGAGGTCTTTCAAGCCGGACAATTCTGAGGGTGTTTGCACCACTACCACAAGCTGGGTACTGTTAAAAGCGCAATAATCAAAATCCCGCACAACTATGACACTCTAGGCTGGGTCATATATCCCCAAGAAGGATGAACAAGTTAGTGGGAGAGGAGATGTTTGAAATATATGACTTCAATTCCCCGCCTACTTGTGAGTCCTTTCTAAAAGGGAAAATGACTAAAACACCTTTTAGAAGCAAGCCTGAGCGTGCGCATGGACTGTTGGATTTGATCTATACAGATGTGTGCGGCCCACTTTGTATCGGTACTAAGTATGGGCACACCTACTTCATTATCTTTACTGATGACTACTTGAGGTATGAGATATTTATATTTGATGAAATATAAATCTGAATCCTTTGAAAGGTTCAAGAAATTCAAGAATGAAGTAGAAAACCCATTAGGCAAGTGTTACAAACTCTTCGATCTGATCGAGATGAGAAATACTTAAGCAAGAGTTTTGGATTATATTAAAGAGAACGGGATTCTCTCACAGTTAACATCTCCAGGGACGCCACTGCAAAATGGTGTAGCGGAGTGTAGGACCGAGCGCTTGCCGCTTTACCAAAAGCTATAGCTGGTGGTAACGGTGCAACTCCAATCTTTTAAACCGTATAGCAACACAAGCGCCACGGTTCGATCGCTCTACCTAGCAGGGGCAATTATTGCACTCCAACAATCCCCCTTCCAATAATTGCACTCCTTGCAATCAATGGAAATCGAACACATGACCTTGGCTCTGATACCAATTGTAGGACCGAGCGCTTGCCGCTTTACCAAAAGAACTCCAATCTTTTAACCGTATAGCAACACAAGTGCCACCATGACCTTGGCTCTGATACCAATTATAGGACCGAGCGCTTGCCGCTTTACCAAAAGCTATAGCTGGTGGTAACGGTGCAACTCCAATCTTTTAAACCGTATAGCAACACAAGCGCCACGGTTCGATCGCTCTACCTAACAGGGGAAATTATTTCACTCCAACACGGAGCATCGTAATCGAACCCTGATGGTCATGGTTCGATCTATGATGAGCTTTACTGAGCTTCCACCCCATGTCTTTGGGGTATGCGCTTGAACGACGGTATTTTTGTTGAAAAATGTCCGCACTAAAACAGTGGAAAAGACTCCATATGAGATAGGAATAAGCAAGCCATTCAAGTACTCGTACTTGAGAATATGAAGATGTCCTACTTATGTGAAGCAGAAAGTGGGAGATAAGCTGTATATCGATCCATCTTATGTTACTTCGTGGGATATCCAAAGAACTAAATTGGATACTATTTCTATTATTCCACAGATTCAAAAGTGTTTACCAAAATGACACCTTCTTGGAGAATAAATTTCAACTGGATAGAAAAGGAAAGATGATAGAACTAGAAGAAATTCGAGATTAACCCAAAGCGAGTATTTTACTGCCCACACCTCAAGAACCAATAATTGAGGTGCACACTCCTAGGAGATCCGAAAGGGTCCCTACCGTCCGGTATGGTTTCCTACTTGAGTCAGATCCAGGTGATCCTGACTTTGGATGCGATCCAAGACTTCAAAGAGGCACTTTCTGATGCTGATTCTTCAATATGGATTGAAGCCATGCAATCTGAGACAGACTCCATGCACGAAAACCAAGTTTGGTCCTTAGTAGATCCTCCTGAAGGAATATCGTTCCGATATGATGTAAGTGGATCTATAAAAGGAAACTTGAGCCTGACAGTAAGGTACTGACCTTCAAGGCACGAATGGTGGAAAAAGAGTTACACTCAAAGGAAAGATGTTGACTTTGATGAAACGTTTTGACCAGTCACCATGTTCAAATCCATAAGGAAGCTACTAGCCATAGCTTCATGGTATGATTATGAGTATGACAAATGGATGTGAGGACTTCCTTAATAGAAATATGAAGGAAATATATATTGACGCAACCTGAGGGATTCACATCTGCTGGAAGCAAACATAAGATATGTACGCTTCAGAGATCAATTTATGGTCTCAAGCAGGCATCGAGAAGTTGGAACCTGAGTTTTGGTAAAATGATTAAGGAATTAGTTTCGTCAAGAACCCGGAGGAACCGTGCGTGTAGAGGAAGTTGATAAAGGATGTTGTGACGTTCCTCGTACTTTATGTTGATGACATTCTACTCATTGAGAATGACGTAGGAATGCTGAAGTCAACAAAAAGTATGGCTCTCTGGAAAGTTTTCGATGAAGAACTTAGGTGAATCATCCTATATTCTAGGAATTAAGATCTATAAAAGATAGATCGTTCCTCGTACTTTATGTTGATGACATTCTACTCATTGAGAATGACGTAGGAATGCTGAAGTCAACAAAAAGTATGGCTCTCTGGAAAGTTTTCGATGAAGAACTTAGGTGAATCATCCTATATTCTAGGAATTAAGATCTATAAAAGATAGATCAAAAGGGATGCTCGGACTCACCCAAGCGACCTACATCGACACCATACTTAAGAGGTTCTCTTTGGAGGAGTCCAAGAGGGGACATCTACCTATGTGTCATGGTGTTACTCTATCCAAGTCGATGTTTCCAAAGACCGACGAGCTGATAGAGATGATGACACGTGTGCAGTATGCTTCGGCAATAGGTCGCATAATGTATGATATGATATCTATTAGGCCTGATGTCACCTATGCTCTGAGTGTCACGAGCAGATATCAAGCCAACCACAGCCAAATGCATTGGAAGGCTGTGAAGGATATTCTTAGGCACTTGAGAAGGACTAAGAATATGTTCATGGTCAATGAGGTGGAGAATCAAAACTGGAAGCCCACACTGATTCTAGCTTCGAGAGTGATGTGGATGACTCGAATTCAACCTGTGGACTTGTATTCATGCTCAATGGAGGTGTCATATCTTGGAAGAGTTCCAAGCAAGACAACCTGCGGATTCAACCACTGAGTCTAAATACATTGCAACATCAGATGCTGCTAAGGAGGATGTTTGGATGAGAAATTACGTCCAAGAGTTGGGTGTATTCCTGAAGTAGTTGGTCCAGTCCCGATGTACTGTGACAACACAGGTGTCGTTGCTAGAGCAATGGAGCCCAGGTCTCACCGATGATCCAAACATATACTGAGAAAGTTTCACATTATCCGGGAAATTGTGGGAAGAAAAGACATCATTGTCTAACGAGTCAGCTATGCAGACAACATCGTTGATCTACTTACGAAGCCTTGTCAAGACCATTGTTTGAATAACATCATGAAGCAATGGAACTATGTCTAATGACTAGTTGGCTATAGGGCAAGTGGGAGATTGTTAGAGTAGGTGCCCAGCTAGCCAACTGTTGGCAGTGGGTTTGTTAACTCTACAGTAAAAATGATCTTTATTCATATAATTTACATTTACCTGGCATTAATATTATTATGATTACAAATTTTTGGATAAATACCTTAAATTCACTCTAGTGTATGTTAAATGTGATAGTGGATTTGATAGCTATCATGAAACACATTAGTCATACTGTGTTCTAAACGAGTTCCTAGTCGATTGGATCGTCCAAAAGAGGATAAGGGTTCACCCGAGCTTACTAGCATCTGAGATGCAAAGTATCGTGTTTCATTGGTAGGGAACACAGTCATGTTCTGAGCATGCAGATGGATAGTGACCTGGTGATCTATCGAGCTACCCTCGTTCGGACATTCCAAGTGGTTATCATTATTGAATGGATTAAGGTCGAGGTCTTGGTTGTACAGATTAGTCCTTACTAATCAAAACATCATTGAGACTCTACATGATGCGTGCCTCACTTTGACCCGTTTACCGACTCAGTTGGGGTCATCAGGTGGCGGGATTGGGTGAGGTCCCGATGCATGTAAGAGTCGATGTTGTTGAGGATTCATCGCTCGCCATTGTGAGTGGATATCCTATGCTATCTGAGGAGATAATAGTGTGACAAATATCTGACTAGAATACTAGATGTGCTTTAGGTAAATGGGTTTACCCAATAGCACATGCGATGTCACTACTTGATCTCCAAGATATATGCATGGCTATTGAATCTCTAGAGACTCTCGATTTACCAATGGTCGTTGATTCGGTCGGGATATTTGAGCTAAAAGGACCATACTGTACGCTAACCATAACCAACTGGTTCTTGCAGGCACTACCAGTGATACCTAGGGATCATGGGGTGATGTTGCTAGACGCCTTATCATGGACCGATGAGTAAGTCCGAAAATGTGTTTTTGGAGCCACAAGGAGTTGTGAGCCCATGGCTAGCTGTATTCCTGAACCATTGAGAACCACACAAGTACTGGTTTCTCAATTCTAATACGGTAATTGTACTCAAATTTTGAGTATAGTAGGAGGAATGATAAAATTATGACTTCCTAAAATTGGCTGGGTAAGTATGAGTTTTCTTTTAGCTGATAGGGGTCTAACTGCTATTTTGGATTAGGTGGTCCGAAAAATTATTTTGGCATCATAATGTGCAGTTTTGGAAACTATGCAGATTGGTCTGATCTGATCGTCAATCGAGATTATGATGAAGACAGACGATGGACTTGAAACCAATGTTCCCTTGGCCTGGGCCTGACCTGTGCTATTTGTTGGCGCAGCGGTGGATCCGGATCACGCTACCGGGGAACAGCGGAAGAATTTAGAAAATTGGAGTCCGGGAATGGTCAATACACCTATACAATAATCAAAACATTCATAGAATGTTCAGAAGGTACCTTGATGGCATCTAGGCGCCTGGCTCCTACCAATTCCACGAGGGAATTGGTACTTCAACGGTTAAACGGCTGGATCAACGTCTAATCCTGTGACGTCCGAACCCACGGGAATCACAAATTTGGGTAAATAAAAATTTTCGAATAAAAAGAAGGGCAAAAGAAAATTTGTCATAAGCTGTATTTCTTATAACTTTAAGAAGAAACGGAAAACATGAAGACAAATCTAACAAACACTCAATGGCGCGCCAACTACTGGATGCGGAAAACAGACTTCATTATAAATTGCAATTGCGATTTACAACAGCTGATATTCTATATAAATGTACAACGGTTGCAACTGATTTAATACAGTACATTCTAAAACAAAACAACATCAACTATGACACGGAAAACGCTGGCCATTGACAAACACACACCACCCAGCAGCTGATTCAATTTTCACCTTCTGTTCGCTCTCCAGCTGTCGCACCTGCACCATTTTAAAAGCTAATGAGCCTAGGGGCTCAGCAAGTAAAATCTGAATAATAACAAGTTCAAATAAACGCAGGTGGACTTCTGATCAATACAATAACTAAGTTAAAGGAACATCAATGACAATATCATTTTCTTTCGTAAACATTTCATAAACATTCATTCTTTCTTTCATGAACTTGGAGACAGGGGATAATAGCCTAGATCTCAACATCAATATCATTTTACTTAGATTTATGGCTCAGAAGCTCTCCTTAGGTCCGTGTTGCACCTGATCAAGTGACTACTGATATCAGCCTTAGCCTTTGGAATCTTTGCGAAAGGGCAACCGACATATAGACGAGTGCTCATTATTCTCTATATGGGAGGGCAACTGATAGCTGCTCACCTCACCCTTTATGACCGTCTGTTATCTTTGCCATAAATCTTAAAATAAACTTTTGTTCCTTTGACATTCTTTCTTTAAACTTTCTTTCTTAAAATCCTCGGGTTCCATCATTTAAAGCTCTTGCTTCCCATTTTAAAATTTTACTGAGTATCGAATTCAGATTTTGGAAACATGACATTGAAATGAAACCAGTCGCAACAAAGTGGAACATTACTATGAAACAAAACAGATTTCTACTGTTCATGGGTATTGCTAAAAGAAACCAGCTGCAAGGTCTTTTTGCTAAAAACAAACGTATTAAATGAAACGACGTCGTTTGCGCATCAACCAGTCGCAAGAAAAGCGCTAACATACGTAAAACCAGACGCAAGGATTTTCGCTAAATAACCAGACGCAAGGAATAGGAACCATTCGCAAGACAGGAACCAGACGCAATGAATAGTACCAGTCGCAATGAATAGTACTTTAGAAGTGAATAGTACAACTGCTGGAATACTACAATGGAATGCAACTGCTGGAATATTACAATGGAATGCAACTGCTGGAATGAACAGTGCAACTACTATTTTTACGAAAACAACGCCACTGTTGAAATTTGACTAGATATTTGTAACATCAAAACAAAAACTATGCTATCAGCCGTTGCCTATCAAACCAGACTTTATACTGATTCAAATAACAACTACCGATTACATAGTTATCAAATTATGATATTACAACTACTGAAAGGAAGAACATTCATAAACATTCTTGGATTAAACTCGAATCCTCACTACTTTTAAAACATCATAAACTTTCTGAAAAATATCTGGAAGCATCAAAACATCATTTTGAACCCATCTTTCTTTCCTTTTCATGTATAAATCATTTTAAACATGAACTTTAAACATACTATAACATATAGGCAAGGAGACTCACAAAACATCAATATATGCTTTAAATGGTGAGTCAAGAATCAACTTTTACTTGCCTTAACGAAGCTTTGTAACAGCAACCGATTTCTGTAGAAATCTTCTCCTTTAAGCAACGCACGAACTTCTCTGGAAAATATTTTGAAGAACACTAAAGATTTTCTTTTCAAATGATAAGGATTTTGCTTTCAAAACAGGTTTTTATATGAAAGGGATTAGTGGCAAGCTACTTGTGAAATTATGAATGACACACTTATAAAATTTAGTAAAATTCCCTTCCTCTCATTTTAATTTGTAAAACACCAAACCTTTTTCAAAAGAAATCATTTGTCCTCCTTAAAGATATTTTCAATCCCTTTAAAAACTGCTCGTGCATCACCCTTGGAGTCATCCACTGAAACCAGCTGCGTCACATCTATTTTTCTGAAATCACTTAAAACAGAAAATGCATAACATTTCAACATGCCATTTTAAATCTAAAAATGAACAAAATGCATAATGTGGTCCTATGGATTTTTGGGGCGTTACCTTATTGAAATTTCGTCCTCGAAATTTATGTACCAAATAGATAAGGGTAAAGACTTAGCATATCAGTTTCTGTTTCCCACGTTTCTTCTCGCTCCGACTGATTAGACCATTGTATCTTAACCATAGGAATGCTACGGTTTCTTTGTTGGGGATCCGGATCCGCCCCCCAGCTAGGCAACGGAAGAACAAGAAACAGGTGCCGGGAGGCGATCAATACGAAAAATCAGACAATTACAGTAATCGTCATACATAGGGCGTTTTAGCATGTTACCTCGCTGGCACTTGTGCCTGGCTCCAACCGGTATTACAATAATCCGGCTCTTCTCGGTAGATTGCGGTAGTTTACGCCAATCCGGTCCACGACCAGATCCGAGACTCCTTCGTCAGGCTGCACTAGAAGCCCTGACGAGATCAGCACGAACGGATTCTCCTCGTCGATAGGGCGTTTTAGCATGTTACCTCGCTGGCACTTGTGCCTGGCTCCAACCGGTATTACAATAATCCGGCTCTTCTCGGTAGATTGCGGTAGTTTACGCCAATCCGGTCCACGACCAGATCCGAGACTCCTTCGTCAGGCTGCACTAGAAGCGCTGACGAGATT
>KQ995815.1:34272-45539 GCA_001598015.1 Dorcoceras hygrometricum | reverse complement strand
ATTCAACTCTCGATAATCTATACATAACCTCATACTCCCATCCGTTTTCTTAACAATAAACAGGGGCTCCCCAAGGGAGTACTTGGTCTAATAAACCCCTTCTCCAACAGATCTTGTATCTGTTCTTTCAGTTCTTTCATTTCTGATGGAGATAATCGGTAAGGTGGTCTAGAAATTGGAGCAGCTCCTGGAATTAGATCAATTGAAAATTATAACTCCCTGTCCGGTGGTAGTCCCTGGATATCTTCTAGAAAAACCTCAGGGAACTCATTTACTACCTCTACGGCTGACAGCTGGGGTCTATCATTCGCTGCTAAGGATGATATAATTGAAGGAACTCCATTAACATGTCTGGCTAAAAACTGGAATGGCTCTCCTACTGGTGGGTTAACCACTACTGTTCGTAGCTTGAAATCCATTACTACCACATACTTAGTTAACCAATCTATTCCCAAAATCATATCAAATTCTTGCATCGGCAATGCAATCAAATCAGCAGTAATCACCTTGAAGTTTAAGTTCTAAAATCCTAAACAACTCGTGAGATGCCAGCTTCTCTCCTGAGGGTACCGATACACAATAGCCTATCAATACCTGCTCTGGCTGGATGGGCAATTTCTTAACAAACTCTACCGCAATGAATGAATGTGTAGCTACTGAATCTATTAAAGCCAGAGAAGGAAATCCAGCTATCAAAATTTCACCTGTGACTACTGTAAAGTTTGGATTGGCCTGTTCAGCTGTCATTACATAGGCTCTGCTAGTCACCAAATGCTTGGACTTTGGACAATATTTCAAAATATTTCCGAGCATTCCACATTTATAGCAGACGTTTTGTCCAAGTCTGCATTGTCCCAGATGATTCTTGTGGCACTTAGGACATTCTGATCTATTATTACCAGCAGGAACAGAGCTAATAGGTTGAATCAGTAGAGGCTTTTGCTCCTGAGGCCTCTGCTGGTTCTTGTTTTGCTTCTTGAACGGCCTCTGGTCCTTCTGCTAAAAGGCTTGTCGCTTCTGCTGCCTTTCCTCATCAACATCTTTCCAAATCCCTTTCGATTTGCAGGGTTGTATCCACTGCTTCCCTGTAGGTCCTGGGCACCGATAGCCTAACATTCATTTTGAACATCCGCTTTAATCCTTCCACGAAGTGACTCAGTTTCTCTTCTGGGTCACTTCCTATCAGTGGCACAAAATAGCACCCTCTTTCAAACTTCCGCACATATTCCTGTACGGTTAAACTTCCTTGTTTGGGGGTCAAAAATTCCCTCTTCAATTCGGACCTCTTTCCAGCCGTGAAGTATTGCTCAAAGAATACTTGTTTGAAATCTGCCCAAGTAAGATTCAACAAATCCACAGACAATTTGGCTCCTTCCCACCAAATCATCGCATCATCCCTTAACATATAGATAGCGCACCTGGGCCTATCTAAATAAGACATTTGAAGGTACTCAAAAATAACCTCCATGGATTTGATCCAGCTCTCGGCAACTAGTGGATCAGTAGTACCACTATATTCCTTAGGTTTCTGTCGTCTGAACTTTTCTTGGGGATCGTCATTACTGGGTCCCCTGCTGCTGGAAGATTGGCCATTTCCCCTGTTGTTTTGTTCTACCAGCAGTCTTAACAATTGGGTGATACTAGCGTTATCAGTAGTAGTTTCTTCTAAGGGAATACTTCGTCTAGTTCTTCCTCTTCCTGACATCTTATATTCTATAGAACGTAATCCGCCACATACATTTATCAGAACATGCTAAAATAAAATACAATGCTCTTAAAATAAACTCACAACTTAGAGGAACGGACGATGAACTTTGATCCAACTGATGGTGCATGTGTTTATCTCAGGAACGTTGCTCTGATACCATGTTGTGACGTCCGAACCCACGGGAATCATGAATTGGGGTAAATAAAAATTTTCGAATAAAAATAAGGGCAAAAGACAATTTGTCATAAGCTGTATTTCTTATAACTTTAAGAAGAAACGGAAAACACGAAGACAAATCTAACAGACACTCAATGGCGTGCCAACTACCGGATGCGGAAAAACAGACTTCATTATAAATTGCAATTGCGATTTACAACAGCTGATATTCTATATAAATGTACAACTGTTGCAACTAATTTAATACAGTACATTCTAAAACAAAACAACATCAACTATGACACGGAAAATTCTGTCCATTGACAAACACACACCACCCAGCAGCTGATTCAATTTTCACCTTCTGTTCGCTCTCCAGCTGTCGCACCTGCACCATTTTAAAAGTTAATGAGCCTAGGGGCTCAGCAAGTAAAATATAAATATTAACAAGTTCAAATAAACGCAGGTGGACTTTTGATCAATACAATAACTAAGTTAAAGGAACATCAATGAACAATATCATTTTCTTTCGTAAACATTTCATAAACATTCATTCTTTCTTTCACGAACTTGGAGACAGGGGATAATAGCCCAGATCTCAACATCAATATCATTTTCCTTAGATTTATTGCTCAGAAGCTCTCCTTAGGTCCGTGTTGCACCTGATCAAGTGACTACTGATATCAGCCTTAGCCTTTGGCATCTTTGCGAAAGGGCAATCGACATATAGACGACTGCTCACCCTTCTCTATATGGGAGGGCAACTGATAGCTGCTCACCTCACCGTTTATGACCGTCTGTTATCTTTGCCATAAATCTTAAAATAAACTTTTGTTCCTTTAACATTCTTTCCTTAAACTTTCTTTCTTAAAATTCTCGGGTTCCATCATTTAAAACTCTTGCTTCCCATTTTAAATTTTACTGAGTATCGAATTCAGCTTTTGGAAACATAACTTTGAAATGAAACCAGTCGCAACAAAGTGGAACATTACTATGAAACAAAATAGATTTCTACTGTTCATGGGTATTGCTAAAAGAAACCAGCTGAAAGGTCTTTTTACTAAAAACAAAGGTATTAAATGAAACGACGTCGTTAGCGCATCAACTAGTCGCAAGAAAAGCGCTAACATACGTTAAACCAGACGCAATGATTTTCGCTAAATAACCAGACGCAAGAATAGGAACCAGTCGCAAGACAGGAACCAGACGCAATGAATAGTACCAGTCGCAATGAATAGTACTTTAGAAGTGAATAGTGCAACTGCTGGAATACTACAATGGAATGCAACTGCTGGAATATTACAATGGAATGCAACTGCTGGAATGAACAGTGCAACTACTATTTTTACGAAAACAACGCCACTGTTGAAATTTGACTAGATATTTGTAACATCAAAACAAAAACTATGCTATCAGCCGTTGCCTATCAAACCAGACTTTATACTGATTCAAATAACAACTACCGATTACATAGTTATCAAATTATGATATTACAACTACTGAAAGGAAGAACATTCATAAACATTCTTGGATTAAACTCGAATCCTCACTACTTTTAAAACATCATAAACTTTCTGAAAAATATCTGGAAGCATCAAAACATCATTTTGAACCCATCTTTCTTTCCTTTTCATTTATAAATCATTTTAAACATGAACTTTAAACATACTATAACATATAGGCAAGGAGACTCACAAAACATCAATATATGCTTTAAATGGTGAGTCAAGAATCAACTTTTACTTGCCTTAACTAAGCTTTGTAACAGCAACCGATTCCTGCAGAAATCTTCTCCTTTAAGCAACGCACGAACTTCTCTGGAAAATATTTTGAAGAACACTAAAGATTTTCTTTGCAAATGATAAGGATTTTGCTTTCAAAACAGGTTTTTATATGAAAGGGATTAGTGGCAAGCTACTTGTGAAATTAAGCATGACACACTTATAAAATTTAGTAAATTCTCTTCCTCTCATTTTAATTTGTAAAACACCAAACCTTTTTCAAAATAAATCATTTGTCCTCCTTAAAGATATTTTCAATCCTTTTAAAAACTGCTCGTGCATCACCCTTGGAGTCATCCACTGAAACCAGCTATGTCACATCTATTTTTCTGAAATTACTTAAAACAGAAATGCATAACATTTCAACATGCCATTTTTAACGTTCCGGCCGATTCGACGAGGAGAATCCGTTCGTGCAGAATTCGTCAGTGCTTCTAGTGCAGCCTGACGAAGGAGTCTCGGTTCTGTTCGTGGACCGGATTGGCGATTATCTACCACAATCTACCGAGAAGAGCCGGGTTCTTGTAATTCCGGTTGGAGCCAGGCACAAGTGCCAGCAAGGTATTCGTTTTGAACGCCCTATGTATGTTGAATTATGAATTCTATTTTTCGTATTTATCGTCTCCCGGCCTTTATTCTTTGTTCTTCCGCTGCCTCCCCGGGGGGCGGATCCGGATCCTCAACAGTGGTATCAGAGCCAGGTTTTTCGGATCTGATCATACGAATTGCCATAATTGTATCTAATATCTTAAATTTCAGATCGGAAATACGAAACTTTTGAATCGAACGCCGGCCGCCGTCGTGTGCGGCGGCGCCCCATCGCGTGCGCACGCGAGGCGCGCGAGATCCGGATCCTCAACAGTGGTATCAGAGCCAGGTTTTTCGGATCTGATCATACGAATTGCCATAATTGTATCTAATATCTTAAATTTCAGATCGGAAATACGAAACTTTTGAATCGAACGCCGGCCGCCGTCGTGTGCGGCGGCGCCCCATCGCGTGCGCACGCGAGGCGCGCGACTTGCGCGCTGGCCGCGCAAGGGAAACGCACGACGGTCGATCGAAGGGCGCTACTGGTCGTGACGATGGGCGGCGCCTTCTTGCAGGTTCTCGCATGAGGAGACGCACGGTGGCGCACTGGCTGGGCGACGACGCGCGCATGGCCGCGCGCTTGCGCCGCTCGATTGCGCAACACTGGCCGGCTGCTGCCGCACCTTGCCTCGACTCGTTGCGCGATGATGGCTGGAGGCGTGCCGCCACGAAGCGACGCTGCTGGTCGGGCGACGCTGCTGGTCGGGCGACGTGCGATGGCTGCGTGCAATTTGCGCACGACGTTGCATCGCGCTTGGCGCGGCGTCGCGCGCGCTGCCCCCGCGTTTTCGTGGTGGTGGCGCCGCCGGCCGGCCGCCGCTCCGGCGAGTCTCCGGCGATGTCGTGACGGCTGGTCTGATTTCTTCTAGGGTTTGGTTCGGGCCTGTCCTGGGCAGCCCGTGAAGTTTTCGGGCCGGTATGCGATGTCGGGCCCGGTTTTGATCGATTTTGAAATTTTAAGTTTTTGGGCCTAAAATTGTTTTAAGCCCAATATTGATACAATTAAAATTAGTAAAATGTGATTTAAATTAAGAAATGTGATTTTGTAATAAAATATGATTTTGTTGATTAAAATTTGTTTTATCGGCAAAATACGATTTTATTATAAAATACGATTTCGTAATTAAAATATGATTTTACGATAAATAATTATATTATTTAAATTATGCATGTTAATTAGATTAATTGCATGATTGGGGTGATCGAGAGCCGTGCCCAATGTGTTAGGTGTATGCAATAGGTTTTATTTGATTTCGGTTTTAATATTATTGATTATCATTTAAAGTGGGCCTGTTTGTGGCCCGTTCCCACCCCTTGATAAATGTATCCCTTATCTGTCATAGCAATTTAAGTGTAAATTACTAGAGTTAGTGGGAGCACATCCGAAGATGGTGGAGATGACGATCAAGATATTGAAGACCGAAGATCTGTAAAACCGGAATGCTTTGTAATAGGATTGCATTGCATATTGCATTATCCCTAGGATTGGACCCAGGTCTGTGGCTGGCAACCACGGACCGCATAGCTCTCGTGATCGATCATCCCAATGTTTATATATGTGATATATAGTTAGTTGAATCCGCATGTTTTAAATATGATTTAAAATATATTGCATGAGACCAAACTTTTCGAAAATAAAATCCCTCGTTTTAAATTTGATTTAAAACTTATATCAAGATAAATGTTTATTCGATAAACAAAAGGGTATTTAAATTTGTTTAAATTAACCCTGCCTTCCATCAACAATGGGTGTACGTCGATGCTACCCGTATACATGGCCCGGCTCATATTATTGAGGGGGTCATGTATGCCGGAAAGCTGTCCACGTCATTGACAATTGTTGTGAGTCGGTTGGAACTCCCTTTAACGTTGGCTCATATTATTGGGGACGTTAAGGGGACCGTCCTTCACGACTCGACATTGATGGGTCAATCTTGACACGTGATAGTAAACGGCGTCATATTATTGGGCCCTTACTGGACGTGAGGTAAATACATGGAGGTTGCACCGGTTGCAATCGGAAACTACCTTTTGGGGGTCATGGATGGCTGATATTATTCGGGTCCATGATTGCTTGATTGGGCTCCGTGTACCCACTAAAGAAACCTGTTTTCTCGATTTCATTAGAGGATGGTGAAATCGTTAAAATAGTGGGAGGGTAATTCATAAAACTAAATGACCATGTTTTATGTCTTAGCTTATATCTTATATAGTTAGTAACGTATGTCCGATTTCCTCTCAGTATTACTGCATATAAAATGGTTTCGATGAAAAACCAGCTCGCTGCTATACTGGATAGCAACAGGTTCACCGGTCTGAACTACCAAGACTGGCTCCGCAACCTCAATCTTGTATTGGCTTCAGAGAAACTTCTCTATGCGATAGAGAAGAGTGCTCCAAAGTTTGCCCCTGTCGATATCAGCCCTGAGGAGCTGGTAACACTTCAACAATGGTGGGACGACGAGGTTAAAGCTCGATGCTATGTGATAGCATCGATGTCCAATGATATGCAACGGCGTTTTGAGAAGACGAAATATGCTGCTGACATACTTCATCATCTCAAAGAGCTGTACGGGGAGAACTCTCGACATGAGAGGTTCACGGCTGTCAAGGAGCTGATGACGAGCCGCATGCGCGATGGGACTTCGGTCCGCGAGCATAGGGTTCGTATGATTGGGCTCGTTGAAAGCTGTCGGGCCTTGATATCGCGCTTCCACACGAGCTGTCGGTGGATGTACTTCTCCTCTCGCTACCCGCTGCATTTGACCCCTTTGTGGTCAACTTCAACATGAACAAGCTGGAAGCCACCCTTGAAGAGGTGGTTAACATGCTCGTAGTGTTTGAAGGGACCATAAAGAAGGACAAACTCGTCCTCCTTCTGGGTTCCTCTTCCTCTGCGAAGAAGGGGCCTAGACGCAAGATCAAGAAGCATTCTGCTCCTGCGAAGGAGGAAAGGTCCACCAAGAAGCCAAAGGCAAAGGCTTCCAAACCAAACAAGCATGAGGATGTTTGCCACCACTGCCACAAGGCTGGGCATTGGAGGAGGAACTGGAAGGAGTACCTTGAGCAGTTGCGAACTGCGAAAGGTATGTTCTACATTGAAATAAATATGTCTCTTAATTCGACTTCTTGGGTACTTGATACCGGATGTGGATCTCACATCTGCAATGATTTGCAGGTGATGACAAGAAGCCGACCTCTTAAGAGGGTGAGACCCACTTGAGGCTTGGCAATGGAGCAAGAGTTGCTGCAGTAGCTATAGGAGATGTTCATTTATTTTTGTCTTCAAATTTTAAGTTGTTGTTACGAGACATTTTATTTGTTCCTGAATTAATTAAAAACATTATTTCTATTCCTATGCTTGATAGAGATGGATATTCTTGTATGTTTGCTAATTCGATTTGCAATATTTACAAGAATGATTGTTTAATTGGAATTGGGGAACGCGAAAACGATCCATACACCTTAAGATTAAAAGAAGTTCCAACTCGCGATGTCGAAGCACACACAACAACGATTAAACGGAAACATGATAACTTGAACCCAGCACAAATTTGGCACTCTAGGCTAGGTCACATTTCTCTAAGTAGGATGAACAAGTTGGTTAGGAGTGACTTGTTTGATCTGTCAGACATCAACTCCCTACCGACTTGTGAATCCTGTCTGAAAGGAAAGATGACCAAGCAACCCTTCAAGGGCAAAGGTGAACGTGCCCAAGGCCTATTGGATTTGATCCATACTGATGTGTGCGGCTCGTTTAGTATTGGTACTAAACACGGTCAAACATACTTCATCACCTTTACCGATGATTACTCTAGGTATGGGTACTTGTACATGATGAAGTACAAGTCTGAATCCTTTGAAAGGTTCAAAGAATTCAAGGCTGAAGTAGAAAATCAATTAGGCAAAAGTATTAAAGCACTTCGATCTGATCGAGGTGGTGAATACTTGAGTACTGAGTTTCAAGACTATCTGAAAGAGAATGGGATTCTCTCACAGTGGACCCCTCCGGCCACACCACAGCTCAATGGTGTAGCGGAGCGTCGTAATCGGACCTTGTTGGACATGGTTCGATCTATGATGAGCTTCACTGAGCTTCCGACCTCGTTTTGGGGCTATGCGCTCGAAACAACGGTCATTTTGTTGAACAATGTCCACACCAAGGCAGTGGACAAGACTCCGTATGAGATATGGATGGGCAAACCACCCAAGTACTCATTTATGAGGATTTGGGGATGTCCTGCTTACGTGAAGCAGACAATGGGAGATAAGCTGGATACGAGATCCATCTTATGCTACTTCATTGGGTATCCAAAGAATTCCATTGGATACTATTTCTACTATCCCAGCGAGACAAAAGTGTTTGTCTCTAGGAATGCCACCTTTATGGAAAGGGAATTTCTACTTGATAAAAAGGGAAAAATAGTAGAACTCGAAGAGGTTCGAGAACCAATTGAAGTACCAAGTGAATCTCCCGCACCTACTGAGCCAGTACCAGATATGGTCGCACCTAGGAGATCCGAAAGGATTCCTAGGGCTCCTGAGAGATATGGTTTTCTCCTTGAAGATGATCAAGGTGATCAAGTTGTTGGATTTGATCCAAGAACTTTCAAGGAGGCAATTCCGATGCTGATTCTAACTTATGGCTTGAAGCAATGCAGTCTGAGTTTGACTCAATGCATGCTAACCAAGTTTGGACTCTCGTTAACCCTCCCGAAGGAATCGTTCCTATTGGGTGCAAATGGGTGTACAAGAGGAAACTTGGGCCTGATGGTAAGGTAATGATCTACAAGGCACGACTAGTCGTGAAAGGTTACACTCAAAGGCAAGGTGTTGACTATGATGAAACATTCTCGCCAGTCGCAATGTTCAAGTCAATTAGAGTATTGTTAGCCATAGCCGCATGGTACGACTATGAGATATGGCAAATGGATATGAAAACTGTGTTCCTTAATGGAAACATTAAGGAAGAGATCTATATGACGCAGCCTGAGGGTTTCACATCTGTTGGAAGCGAGCATAAGGTATGCAAGCTTCAGAGATCGATCTACGGTCTCAAACAAGCATCACGAATTTGGAACCTGAGATTCGATGAAACAATTAAGGAATTTGGTTTCATCAAGAATCTCGAGGAGCCGTGTGTCTATAAAAAGGTAGTTAAAAGTGCTGTGACGTTCCTAGTACTTTATGTTGATGACATTCTACTCATTGGGAATGATGTAGGAATGTTGCAGTCAACTAAAGTATGGTTGTCTAGTAGATTTTCGATGAAGGACATGGGTGAAGCATCTTATATTCTTGGAATACAGATCTATCGGGATAGATCTTAACGGATGCTCGGACTCACCCAAGCTACCTACATCGATACCATACTTAAGAGTTCTCTATGGAAGAGTCCAAGAGAGGACACCTACCTATGTGCCACGGGGTCACTCTATCCAAGTCTATGTGTCCAAAGACTGATGAGGAGATAGAGTGTATGGCACGTGTACCATATGCCTCGGCTATAGGTAGTATTATGTATGGCATGATCTCGACTAGACCGGACGTCGCTTATGCTCTGAGTGTCACGAGCCGCTACCAGGCCAACCCCGGCCAATTGCATTGGAAGGCTGTGAAGGATATTCTTAAGTACTTACGAAGGACTAAGAATATGTTCATGGTCTATGGGGGTGGTGAACTGAAACTGGAAGGCTACACTGATTCTAGCTTCCAGTGTGACGTGGATGATTCGAAATCAACCTCTGGATTTGTATTCATGCTCAATGGTGGTGCTGTCTCTTGGAAGAGTTCCAAGCAAGACACCATCGCGGATTCAACCACTGAGGCTGAGTACATTGCAGCATCAGCTGCTTCTAAGGAGGCCGTTTGGATAAGAAATTTCGTCCAAGAGTTGGGCGTCATTCCTAATGGAGTTGGTCCAGTCCCGGTGTACTGCGACAACACGGATGCCGTTGCGCAAGCAAAGGAGCCTAGGTCTCACCAAAGATCCAAACACATACTGAGGAAATACCACATAATCCGGGATATTGTGGCTAGAGGTGACATAGCAGTTGAGAGAGTTGCCTCTGCGGACAACGTTGCTGATCCACTTACGAAGCCCATCCCTGGACCATTGTTTGAAAAACATCGCGAAACAATGGGACTGCGTCTGATGAGTAGTTGGCTTGAGGGCAAGTGGGAGATTGTTAGAGTAGATGCCCAACTAGCCAACTTGTGGCGTGTGGGTTTTATAGACTCTTGTACAAACAGTCTTTATATATGATATTAGCATTTACTTATATGGCGTTCTTTACTTTCATTATGTGTGTAATGATTTACAATTGCGTTGAGTAAAGACCTAGAATGCACTAAAGCGTATGTTAGATGTGATAGTGGGTATGACGGCTATCATGAAACACATCTAATAGTCGCTGTGTATTCTGAACATGTTCCTAGTCGATTGGGCCGTCAAAATGAGGATAAGGCCGCCCGAGTTCGAGACTAGTATCTTCGATGCAAAGTACCATATTTCATTGGTAGGGAACATTGTGATGTTCTGAGCATGCAGATAGATAGTGACCTGGTGATCTATCGAACTACCCTCGTTCGGACTTTCCAAGTGGTTACCATTTGTCGAGTGGATAAGTCCGAGGTCTTGGTTGTACTGATTAGTCCTCACGACTCGAAACGTCATTGAGACTCGACATGATAGGCGTCTCACTTTGACCCGTTTGCCGATTCACTTGGGGTCATTAGGTGGCGGGATTGGGTGAGGTTCCGATGCATGTAGGGGTCGATGCTTCGTTATCGAGGATTCACCGCTCGTCGTCATGTGTGGATATCCTATGCTACTGAGGAGAAAATAGTGTGATAAATCTCTGGCCAGAGTACTGGATGTGTTTTAGGTAAATGGGTTTGTCTAGTAACACTCGCGATGTCATTATTTGATCTCCAAGATGTATGCATAGTTATCGGATCTCTAGCGACTCTCGATTTACCAATGATCATTGATCTGATTGGGATATATGTGTTGAAAGGACCGTACTGTA
>KQ995815.1:3706-14827 GCA_001598015.1 Dorcoceras hygrometricum | reverse complement strand
TAAAATTCAAACACAATACGAACCATTCATAGGGTGTTTAGTCAGTTACCTTGCTGGCATCTAGGCGCCTGGCTCTGACCAGTTTCACGAGGAAACCGGCACTTTACAGTAGGCGGCGGTAGATTACGTCAATCAGGTCCACGACCGGAAGGGAGACTCCTTCATCAGCCTGCACTAGAAGGCCTGACGAGATCAGCGCGGACGGATTCTCCTCGTCAAGTTGGCCGGAACAAATTCCGGCGAAGCAAGGCGGCGGCGGCGGCTTTTGAGGAGAGGAAGGGGGCGGCGCACTTAGATGATAGGGTTAGGGTTAAGTGTTGTGATTGTGAGTTATGAAGCCCTAGTCTACCTTAAGTAGATTAGTGGTAGACTTGGAGCGGCCCAACGGGCCCGGGTCCAACGATGAACATTCAGTTCATCTCCACCACCGAGACTTCATCGTAACTCCGATCGCCGATCAGATCAGACTGATCGATTCAGTTTCCAAAACTGAACACCATGATCTGAAAAACCGTTTTTCAGAACCCCAGTGCAAAATGACCGTTTTGCCCCTCAACATCGGGAAATCTCGATTTGACCCGAGTTGACTTTTAGGAAGTCGCACTCCCCAAAATCCTCTTCGCGTGCTCAACACATTGAGCTGAGTATCCGTGCGGGAATCTCGAATCCAGTACTTGTGTGACCCTCAATGGTTCAGGGATACAGCTAGCCGTGGGCCCACAACCATTGTGGCTCCGGAATCATAATTCCGGACTTGCCCATCGGATCATGGTAAAGCGTCTAGCAACATCGCCCCATGATCCCCTAGGAATCACTGATAGTGCCTGCAAGAACCAGTTGGTCGTGGTTAGCGTACAGTACGGTCCTTTCAATCCATATATCCCGATCAGATCAACGACCATTGGTAAATCGAGATTCGCTATAGATCCGATAGCTATGCATACATCTTGGAGATCAAATAGTGACATCACGAGTGTAACTAGGTAAACACATTTACCTAAAACACTTCTAGTACTCTGGCCAGAGATTCATACACTATTATCCCCTCAGATAGCATAGGATATCCACGCATGTCTGCGAGCGGTGAATCCTCGACAATGATGCATCGACTCCTACATGCATCGGGGTCTCACCCTATCCCGACGCCTTATGACCCCAAGTGAGTCGGCAAACGGGTCAAAGTGAGACGCCTATCATGTAGAGTCTCAAGGACGTTTCGAGTCGTGAGGACTAATCAGTACAACCAAGACCTCGGACTTATCCACTTACCCACTATCACATCTAACATACGCTTTAGTGCATTCTAGGCTTTATTCAACGCAATTGTAAATCAATCATACATACAATGAAAGTAAAGAATGCCATATAATAAATGCGAATATCATATATAAAGATTGTATCATACAAGAGTCTATAAACTCACACGCCACAAGTTGGCTAGTTGTGCATCTACTCTAACAATCTCCACTAGACCGGATGTCGCATATGCTCTAAGTGTCACGAGCCGCTACCAGGCCAACCCCGTCCAATTGCATTGGAAGGCTGTGAAGGATATTCTTAAGTACTTACGAAGGACTAAGAATATGTTCATGGTCTATGGGGGTGGTGAACTGAAACTGGAAGGCTACACTGATTCTAGCTTCCAGTGTGACGTGGATGATTCGAATTCAATCTCTAGATTTGTATTCATGCTCAATGGTGGTGCTGTCTCTTGGAAGAGTTCCAAGCAAGACACCATCGCGGATTCAACCACTGAGGCTGAGTACATCGCAGCATCAGCTGCTGCTAAGGAGGCGGTTTGGATAAGGAATTTCGTCCAAGAGTTGGGCGTCATTCCTAATGGAGTTGATCCAGTCCCGATGTACTGCGACAACACGGGTGCCGTTGCGCAAGCAAAGGAGCCTAGGTCTCACCAAAGATCCAAACACATACTGAGGAAATACCACATAATCCGGGATATTGTGGCTAGAGGTGACATAGCAGTTGAGAGAGTCGCCTCTACGGACAAAGTTGTTGATCCACTTACGAAGCCCTTGCCAGGACCCTTGTTTGAAAAACATCGCGAAACAATGGGACTGCGTCTGATGAGTAGTTGGCTTTAGGTCAAGTGAGAGATTGTTAGAGTAGATGCCCAACTAGCCAACTTGTGGCGTGTGGGTTTATAGACTCTGGTATAAGACAATCTTTATATATGATATTCGCATTTATTTATGGCATTCTTAACTTTCATTGTGTTGTATGATGATTAACAATTGCGTTGAGTAAAGACCTAGAATGCACTGTAGTGTATGTTAGATGTAATAGTGGGTATGACGGCTATCATGAAACACATCTAATAGTCACTGTGTATTCTGAATTAGTTCCTAGTCGATTGGGCCGTCAAAATGAGGATAAGGCCGCCCGAGCTCGAGACTAGTATCTACGATGCGAAGTACAATGTTTCATTGGTAAGGAGCATTGTGATGTTCTGAGCATGCAGATAGATAGTGACCTGGTGATCTATCGAACTACCCTCGTTCGGACTTTCCAAGTGGTTACCATTTGTCGAGTGGATAAGTCTGAGGTCTTGGTTGTACTGATTAGTTCTCATGACTCGAAACTTCATTTAGACTCTACCTGATAGGTGTCTCACTTTGACTCGTTTGCCGACTCACTTGTGGTCATCAGGCGGTGGGATTGGGTGAGACCCCGATGCATGTAGGAGTCGATGCATCGTTGTCGAGGATTCACCGCTCGCAGACATGCGTGGATATCCTATGCTATCTGAGGGGATAATAGTGTATAAATCTCTGGCCAGAGTACTAGAAGTGTTTTAGGTAAATGGATTTACCTGGTTACACTCGCGATGTCACTATTCGATTTCCAAGATATATGCATAGCTATCGGATCTATAGCGACCCTCGATTTACCAATGGTCGTTGATCTGATCGGGATATATGGATTGAAAGGACCGTACTGTACGCTAACCGCGACCAACTGGTTCTTGCAGGCACTATCAGTGATACCTAGGGGATCATGGGGCGATGTTGCTAGACGCTCTTACCATGATCCGATGGGCAAGTCCGGAATTGTGATTCCGAAGCCACAATGGTTGTGAGCCCACGGCTAGCTGTATCCCTGAACCATTGAGAGTCACACCAAGTACTGGATTCGAGATTCCCGCACGGAGACTAAGCTCAATGTGTTGAGCACTTGAGGTGGATTTTGGGGAGTGCGACTTCCTAAAAGTCAACATGGGTCAAATCGTGATTTCCCGCTGTTGAGGGGCAAAACGGTCATTTTGCACTGGGGTTCTAAAAAATGGTTTTTCAGATCATAGTATTCAGTTTTGGAAACTGAGTCGATCGGTCCGATCTGATCGGTGATCGGAGTTATGATGAAGTCACGGTGATAGGGATGAACCGAATGTTCATACGTTGGACCCGGGCCCGTTGGGCCGGTCCAAGTTTATCACTAGTCTATTTAATTAGACTTAAGGCCTTAATCATAACATGAGATACATCTTAACACTAGCCTCTATAGCTAAAAGCCGCCGCCCCCTCCTCTCTCTAATATCTCCGCCGCCGCGTCGCCGCCCCTCGCCGGAATTTGTTCCGGCCAACTTTTCGAGGAGTTTCCGTCCGTGCTGATCTCGTCAGGCCTTCTAGTGCAGGCTAACGAAGGAGTCTCCCTTCCGATCGTGGACCTGATTGATGAATCTACAGCCGCCTACCGTGAAGAGCCGGTCTTTTTGTAATTCCAGTTGGAGCCAGGCGCAAGACACCAGCAAGGTAACTGCCTAAACGCCCTATGAATGGTTCATAGTTTGCAGTAGATCTTAATTGTATTGAATGTTTCCCGGCCTAATTTTATTCTTCCGCTGCCTCGTCGGGAGACGGGATCCGGATCCGCCACGGTTCCCCAACAAGAACTTTATCAACATGTTTGGCTAAAAATGGAATGACTTTCCTACCGATGGGTTAATCTCGACTGTTCGTAGCTTAAAGTCAATTACTACCCCATACTTAGTTAGCCAATCTATTCCCAAAATCATATCAAATTCTGGCATCGGTAACACAATCAAATCAGCAGTAATCTTATGTCCTTGAAGTTTGAGTTCTAAACTTCTAGTTCACGCGATACCAGCTTCTCCCCTGATAGTACCGACACACAATAACCTATCATTACTTGATCCGGTTGGATAGGCAGTTTCTTAACAAACTCAGCAGCAATAAATGAATGCGTAGCTCCTGAATCTATCAAAGCTAGAGAAGGAAATCCAGCTATCGAAATTTCACCTGTGACTACTGTCGAGTCTGGAGGAGCTTGATCAGCTGTCATAACAAAAGCTCTGCTGGTCACCAGTTGCTTGAGCTTTGGACAATTTTTCAAAATATGTCCAGGCATTCCACATTTATAGCAGACGTTTTGTCCAAGTCTGCATTGCCCCAGATGATTCTTATGGCACTTAGGACATTCTGTTCTAATATTACCAGCAGGAACAGAGCTTATAGGTTGAATCTGTAGAGGCTTTTGCTCCTGAGGCCTCTGCTGGTTCTTGTTCTGTTTCTTGAATGGCCTCTGGTCCTTCTGCTGAAAGGATTGTCTCTTTTGCTGCCTTTCCTCATCAAGATCCTTCCAATCCCTTTCAACTTGCAGGGCTCTATCCACTGCTTCTCTGTAAGTCCTTGGCACGGATAGCCTAACATTCATTTTGAACATAGGCTTCAATCCTTCAATGAAATGATTCAATTTATCCTCTGGATCTCTTCCAATCAATGGCACAAAGTAGCACCCTCGTTCAAATATACGTGCATATTCTTGCACAGTTGAAATTCCTTGTTTAAGGGTCAAGAAATCCCTTTTCAACTCAAACCTTTTACCTGCTGGGAAGTATTGTTCAAAGAACACTTGCTTAAAATCTGCCCAAGTTAAATTCAGCAGATCCACACACAATTCGGCTCCTCCCACCAAATCATCGAATCTTCCCTCAACATGTAGATAGCTCACCTTGGCCTATCTAAATAACACATTTGGAGGTACTCAAAAATAACCTCCATGGATTTAATCTAGCTCTCCGCAACTAGTGGATCAGTAGTACCACTAAATTCCTTAGGCTTCTGTCATCTGAACTTCTCTTGGGGATCGTCATTACTAAGTCCCCTGCTGCTGGAAGATTGGTCATTGCCTCTATTATTTTGCTCTACCAGCAGTCTTAACAGTTGTACGATATTAGCATTATTATCACTATCAGTTTCTTCTAGAGGAATACTTCTTCTAGTTCTTCCTATTCCTGCCATTCTATATTCTATAGCCCGTAATCCACCACATACATATATTAGAACATGCTAAATAATTTAAAGACAATGCTCTGAAAATAAACTCACAACTTAGAATAACAGACGATGAAATTTGATCCAGCTGATGGTGCGTGTGTTTATCTTAGGAACGTTGCTCTGATACCATGTTGTGACACCCGAACCCAACGGGGCCACGAGATCGGGGTAAATAAAAATTTTCGAAACAAAAAGAAGGACTGAAAGATAATTTGTTATAAGTTGTATTCCTTATAACTTCAAAGAAATAGAAACTCAAAGACAAAACTATCAAACACTTAATTGCGCTCCAACTGCTGAAACTTGTTTGCGGAAAAACAGAGTATATTATATAACTTTTGCAATTGCGATTTACAACAGCTGCTATTCTATGTAAATATACAACCGTTGCAAATGATCTAATACAGTACATTCTAACTCAAAACAATACAACTGAGACACGGAAAACGTAGGCCTTGGATAAACACAACACCACCCAGCAGCTGTATTTCAAGTTTCACCTTTTGTTCATTCTCCAGCTGTCGCACCTGCACCATTTTAAAAGCTAGTGAGCCTAAAGGCTCAGCAAGTAAAACCTGAATAATAACAATTTCAAAAAACGCAGGCAGACATCTGAACATACATAAACATTTCATAAACAATTCTTTCGTAATATTAGAGACAGGAGACAATAGCCCAGCTCGTAACGTCAATTTCTTTTCTTTAGATTATGGCATATAAGCTCCTCATGGTCCGTGTTGCACTTTGATCAAAATGACTTCCGATATCAGTTTTAGCATATAGCTCATATGAAAGGGCAGCCGACATCTAGATAACTGCTCACCCTTCTCCTTGGTGACCGTCAACTATCTATGCCACAATCTTAAAATAAACTTTGTTCCATTAACATCCTTTCGTAAAACCTTCTTTCTTAAAATCCTCGGGTTCCATCATTTAAAACTCTCGCTTCCCATTTTTAAAACTTTACTGAGTATCGAATTCGAGCTTTGAAATCGTAACCATGGAAAGAAACCAGTCGCAATACAGGGACCAGTCGCAGGAATACAACCAGCTGCAACAAAACCAGCTGCAGGACCTTTTACTAAATCAATGTATTAAATGAAACGATGTCGTTGAAGTAAGTTAGGATGACGTAAGACTATCTGCTGATATATTTTATAACTTAAAGAAACGACGTCGTTAGCGCATCAACCAGCCGTAAGTAAAAAGGTTAAACAACCAGTCGCAAGAAAAAGCGCTAACACGTATATATACCAGACGCAATGAATAGTATCAGTCGCAAGACTAATACCAGCGGAAATGAACAGTACTTAGAAACGAATAGAACAACTGCTGAACCATCACGACAAAAATGCATCTGCTGGTGAACAGTGCACCTGCTGAATTTTACGAAAACAACGCAACTGCTGAATTTTACGAAAACAACGCAACTGCTGAATTTTATGAAAACAACGCAACTGCTGAATTTTACGAAAACAACGCAACTGCTGAAATTTACGAAAACAACGCAACTGCTGAAATTTGACTCGATAAATGTAATATCAAAACAAAAACTATGCTATCAGCCGTTGCCTATCAAACCATACTTTATAATGAATCAACTAGCAACTACCGATTACACGGTTATCAAATTCCGATATTACAACTACTGAAAGAAGAACATTCATAATCGTTCTGGGAATAAACTCGAATACTCAGTGCTTTTAAAACATCTTAAACTTTCTGGAAAACATATTGGAAGCATCAAAACATCAAGACATCATTTCGAACCCATCTTCTTTCCTTTGAACATGTATAGAATTATTATAAACATAAACTTCAACATATTTTAAACATACAGACAATCAGATCCATAAAAACAACAATATATGCTTCAAATGGTGTAGAAAAGGATCAGCTTTTACTTGCCTTTAACAAAGCTTTGCGACGGCAACCGATTCCTGCAGAATTCTTCTCCTTAAACAACGCACGATTTCTCTGGATATATTTTGAAGAACACCTTGAGATTTTTCTTTGCAAAATGATAAAGATCTTACTTTGAAAACAGGTTTTTATATGAAAGGGATTAGTGGCAAGCTACTTGTGAAATTAAGCATGACACACTTATAAAATATTTAGCAAAATTCCCTTCATATCATTTTAATTTGTAAAACACCAAACCTTTTTCAAAAGAAATCATGTGTCCTCCTTAAAATATTTTTCAATCGATTTAAAACCAGCTCATGCATCGCTCTTTGGAGTCATCTGCTGGTACCAGCCGCAGCGCATCTTACTTTCTAAAATCAATAAATCAGCAAATACATAACATTTAAAATTGTAAATTTGGCCCATGAAATCAATAAAATGCATAAATGTGGTCCTATGGATTTTGGGGCGTTACATATCATGTAGAGTCTCAATAATGTTTCGAGTAAAAAGGGCTAATCTGTACAACCAAGACCTCGGACTTAATCCAATCGACAAATGGTAACCACATGGAAAGTCCGAACGAGAATAGTTCGATAGATCATCAGGTCACTATCCATCTGCGTGCTTAGAACATCACTATGTTCCCTACCAATGAAACGTGGTACTTCTTATCGCAGATGCTAGTCTCAAGCTCGGGTGGCCCTTATCCTCTTTTGGACAACCCAATCGACTAGGAAAATATTTAGAATACACAGTGACTCTTAGATGTGTTTCATGATAGCCATCAAATCCACTATCACATCTAACATATACTATATTGCATTCAAGGTCAATGAAAATAAAGATTGTCACAAAAGAATATGAATTCATAAATAAAGATCATTTTACATAGAGTCAACAAGAGCCCACAGGCCACAAATTGGATAGTTGGGCACCTACTCTAACAATCTCCACTTGCCCTAAAGCCAACTACTCATGAGACGCAGTCCAATTGCTTCTTGATGTTTTTCAAACAATGGTCTTGGAAAGGGCTTCGTAAGTGGATCAGCAATGTTGTCTGTAGAGGGGACTCTCTCGACTGCTATGTCACCTCTACCAACAATATCCCGGATTATGTGGTATTTCCTCAGTATGTATTTGGATCTTTGGTGAGACCTAGGTTCCTTTGCTTGCGCAACGGCACCCGTGTCTCACAGTACACCGATACTGGACCAACTCCTTCAGGAATTACGCCCAATTCTTGGACAAAATTCCTCATCCAAACCGCCTCTTTAGCAGCAGCTGATGTTGCGATGTACTCAGCCTCAATGGTTGAATCCGCGATGGTGTCTTGCTTGGAACTCTTCCAAGAGACAGCACAACCATTGAGCATGAATACAAATCCAGAGGTTGACTTCGAATCATCCACATCACATTGGAAGCTAGAGTCAGTGTAGCCTTCCAATTTCAGTTCACCAGCCCCATAGACCATGAACATATTCTTAGTCCTTCGTAAGTACTTAAGAATATCTTTCACAGTCTTCCATTGCATTTGGTCGGGGTTGGCTTGGTAGCGGCTAGTGACACTCAGAGCATATGCGACATCCGGTCTAGTCGAGATCATACCATACATAATACTGCATATTTCCGAGACATATGGCACACGTGTCATACTCTCTATCTCCTCATCAGTCTTCGGACACATAGATTTAGATAGAGTGACCCCGTGGCACATAGTTAGGTATCCTCTCTCGGATTCTTCCATAGAGAACCGCTTAAGTATGGTATCTATGTAGGTCATTTGGGTGAGTCCGAGCATCCTTTTCGATCTATCTCTATAGATCTGTATTCCTAGAATGTAGGATGCTTAACCCATGTCCCTCATCGAGAATCTACTAGACAACCATACTTTAGTTAACTCCAGCATTCCTACATCATTCCCAATGAGTAGAAAGTCATCAACATAAAGTACAAGGAATGTCACAGCATTTTTAGCTACCTTCTTATACACACATGGCTCCTCGGAATTCTTGATGAAACCAAATTTTTTAATTGTTTCATCGCATCGGGTTCCAACTTCTCGATGCTTGCTTGAGACCGTAGATTGATCTCTGAAGTTTGCATACTTTATGCTCACTTCCTACAGATATGAAACCCTCAGGCTGCGTCATATATATCTCTTCCTAAATTTTTCCATTAAGGAACGCAGTTTTCACATCCATTTGCCATATCTCATAGTCGTACCATGCGGCTATGGCTAGTAGGATTCTAATTTACTTGAACATTGCGACTGGTGAAACGGTTTCATAATAGTCAACACCTATTCTTTGAGTGTAACATTTTGTGACCAGTCGCGCCTTGTAGGTCAGTTATTTACCAGCCCAAGTTTTCTCTTGTGTATCCATTTACACCCAATAGGAACTATTCCTTCGGGAGGATTCCCGAGAGTCCAGACTTGGTTCAAATGCATTGAGTCAATCTCAGATTTCATTGCTTCAAGCCACAAATTAGAATCAGCATCAGAAATTGCCTCCTTGAAGGTTCTTGGATCACATCCAACAGTTTGATCACTTTGATCATCTTCAAGGAGGAAACCATATCTAACAAGAGCCCAAAGAACCCTTTCAGATCTCCTAGGTGTGTCCATATCAAGGATTGGTCCTTGAGGTGCAGGAGATTCACTTGTACTTCAGTTGGTTCTCGAACCTCTTCGAGTTCTACTATCCTGCCTTTTCTATCAAGTAGAAATTTCTTTTCCAGAAAGGTGGCATTTCTAGAAACAAACACTTTTGTTTCATTGGGATAGTAGAAGCAGTATCCAATAGAATTCTTTGGATACCCAATGAAGTAGCATAAGATGGATCTGTTTGTTGGGATTCGGATCGCGCCCCCCGGCGAGGCAGCGGAAGAACAGAAAATACATGTGCCGGGAGGCGATCAATACGATGAACAATTTGAAATTATGACATTCATATGGTGTTCAAAGTCACTACCTTGCTGGCACTTGTGCCTGGCTCCGACCGGTTTCGTAAAGAAAATGGCACTTCACGGTAGATTGCGGTAGTTAACGCCAATCAGGTCCACGATCAGATTCGACACTCCTTCGTCAGACTGCACTAGAAGGCCTGACGAGATCTGCACGGACGAATTCTCCTCGTCGAATTGGCCGGAAACAATTTTCCGGCGAAGAAGAGGCGGCGGCGGCGGCGGCGCGTGGAGGCGGCGGCGGCGGCGGCTCTTGTGAGAAAGGAGGGGGCGGCTACTTAGCACTAGGTTTAGGGTTAGGAGTCTAATGAATTATAGATTAGGTTAAGTCATAAGTCTACATTAAATAGACTAGGTGATGGATTTGGATCCGGCCCAATGGGCCCGAGTCCAACGGATGAACATTTGTGAAAAACCATTTTTCAGAACCCCAGTGTAAAATGACCATTTTTCCCCTCAACAGCGGGAAACCACGGTTTGACCCCTGTTGTCTTTTAGGAAGTCGCACTCCCCAAAATCCTCTTCTCGTGCTCAACACATTGAGCTGAGTATCCATGCGGGAATCTCAAATCCAGTACTTGTGTGACCCTCAATGGTTCAGGGATACATCTAGCCGTGGGCCCACAACCATTGTGGCTCCGGAATCACAATTTTGGACTTGCCCATCGGATCATGGTAAGAGCGTCTAGCAACATCGCCCCATGATCCCCTAGGTATCACTGATAGTGCCTGCAAGAACCAGTTGGTCGTGGTTAGCGTATAGTACGGTCCTTTCAATCCATATATCCCGATCAGATCAACGACCATTGGTAAATCGAGAGTCGCTATAGATCCGATAGCTATGCATACATCTTGGAGATCGAATAGTGACATCGCGAGTGTAACTAGGTAAACACATTTACCAAAAACACTTCTAGTACTCTGGCCAGAGATT
>KQ995814.1:6096-22478 GCA_001598015.1 Dorcoceras hygrometricum | reverse complement strand
TCCGATCGCCGATCAGATCAGACCGATCGACTCAGTTTTCAAAACTGAATGATATGATATGAAAAACAATTTTTCAGATCATCCAACCCTAAATTGCAATTTAGTCCTCCAACTTTTGGAAATTGCAATTTGACCCCTGTTGACTTTTGGGAAGTCGCACTCCCTAAAGTCCTCCTCCTATGCTCAACAAATTGATCTCAGTATCCGTGCGGGAATCTCGAATCCAGTACTTATGTGACCCTCAATGGTTCAGGGATACAGCTAGCTGTGGGCCCACAACCATTGTGGCTCCGGAATCACAATTCCGGACTTGCCCATCGGATCATGGTAAGAGCGTCTAGCAACATCGCCCCATGATCCCCTAGGTATCAATGATAGTGCCTGCAAGAACCAGTTGGTCGTTGTTAGCGTACAGTACGGTCCTTTCAATCCATATATCCCGATCAGATCAACGACCATTGGTAAATCGAGAGTCGCTAAAGATACGATAGCTATGCATACATCTTGGAGATCGAATAGTGACATCGCGAGTGTAACTAGGTAAACCCATTTACCAAAAACACTTCTAGTACTCTGGCCAAAGATTTATACACTATCGTCTCCTCAGATAACATAGGATATCCACGCATGTCTGCGAGCGGTGAATCCTCGACAACGATGCATCGACTCCTACATGCATCGGGATCTCACCCAATTCCGCCCCCTAATGACCCCAAGTGAGTCGGCAAACGAGTCAAAGTGAGACGCCTATCATGTAGAGTCTCAATGACGTTTCGAGTCGTGAGGACTAATCAGTACAACCAAGACCTCGGACTTATCCACTCGACAAATGGTAACCACTTGGAAAGTCCAAACGAGGGTAGTTCGATAGATCACCAGGTCACTATCTATCTGCATGCTCAGAACATCACAATGTTCCCTACCAATGAAACATGGTACTTCGCATCGCAGATACTAGTCTCAAGCTCGGGCGGCCTTATCCTAATTTTGACGGCCCAATCGACTAGGAACTAATTCAGAATACACAGTGACTATTAGATGTGTTTCATGATAGTCGTCATACCCACTATCACATCTAACATACACTATGGTGCATTCTAGGTCTTTATCCAACACAATTGTTAACATTATATAAGCATAATGAAGATAAAGAATGCCATATATAAATGCGAATATCATATATAAAGACTGTCATACACAAGAGTCTATAAACCCACACGCCACAGGTTGGCTAGTTGGGCATCTACTCTAACAATCTCCCACTTGCCCTAAAGCCAACTACTCATCAGACGCAGTACCATTGTTTCGCGATGTTTTTCAAACAACGGTCCTGGCAAGGGCTTCGTAAGTGGATCAGCAACGTTGTCCACAGAGGCGACTCTCTCAACTGCTATGTCACCTCTAGCCACAATATCCCGGATTATGTGGTATTTCCTCAGTATTTGTTTGGATCTTTGGTGAGACCTAGGCTCCTTTGCTTGCGCAACGGCACCCATGTTGTAGCAGTACACTGGGACTGGACCAACTCCATTAGGAATGACGCCCAACTCTTGGACGAAATTCCTTATCCAAACCGCCTCCTTAGCAGCAGCTGATGCTGCGATGTACTCAGCCTCAGTGGTTGAATCCGCGATGGTGTCTTGCTTGGAACTCTTCCAAGAGACAGCACCACCATTGAGCATGAATACAAATCCAGAGGTTGACTTCGAATCATCCACGTCACACTGGAAGCTAGAATCAGTGTAGCCTTCCAATTTCAGTTCACCACCCCCATAGACCATGAACATATTCTTAGTCTTTCGTAAGTACTTAAGAATATCCTTCACATCCTTTCAATGTAATTGGCCGGGGTTGGCCTGGTAGCGGCTCGTGACACTCAGAGCATATGCGACATCCGGTCTAGTCGAGATCATGCCATACATAATACTACCTATTGCCGAGGCATATGGCACACGTGTCATACTCTCTATCTCCTCATCAGTCTTCGGACACATAGACTTAGATAGAGTGACCCCGTGGCACATAGGTAGGTGTCCTCTCTTGGACTCTTCCATAGAGAACCGCTTAAGTATGGTATCGATGTAGGTAGCTTGGGTGAGTCCGAGCATCCATTTCGATCTATCCCGATAGATCTGTATTCCAAGAATATAGGATGCTTCACCCATGTCCTTCATCGAAAATCTACTAGACAACCATACCTTAGTTGACTGCAGCATTCCTACATCATTCCCAATGAGTAGAATGTCATCAACATAAAGGGGTGGGAACGGGCCACAAACAGACTCACTTTTATGAAATGATAATCAACAATATTAATACAATCGAAATCGTAAAAACCTAAAGCATACACCTAACACATTGGGCACGGCTCTCGATCATCCCAATAATGCAATCAATCTAATTAACTTGCACAAATATAAATAATCAAATTATTTATCGCAAAATCATATTTTAATCATAAAATCGCATTTTATAATAAAATCGCATTTTGTCGATAAAATCAAATTTTAATCAACAAAATCATATTTAATTATAAAATCATATTTTAAAATCAAAATCGTATTTTGCTATTATAATTGCATCATATTGGGCCTAAAACAATTTTGGGCCCAAAATCTCAAAAATTTCAAAATCGACCAAATTGGGCCCGATATCGAATATCGGCCCAAAAACTTCATGGTCTGCCCAGGACAGGCCCGAACTAAACCTAGAAGCAAAATTCAGCCGTCGCAATAATCTGCCGGAGATCGACGCCAGACGGCGGCGGCCGCCGCCACCATGCACGCCGCGCAAACCAGCGCACATCCAGCAGCAACAATCGGCCAGCATGTTTGCGCAACCAGTGAGGAAAACGCAGCAATCAACAGCGCAACAATTTGCTCGGGCAGTGGCCAGCAATCGGCCATCCATGCGCGGCACAAGCAAGCAACGGCCGGCCATCTCCCGAGAAGCACGAGGCCAACTCTCGGCCATGGCACAATGTTTTGCGCGGCCACCATGCGGCCAGCAGCCTGCCTTCGATCGCCAACCAGTGCGCAACATCTTGCGCAAGACAGCCGGACATCGCGCGGCCACCAGGCGCGACATCGCGCGGCCGCGTGCGCACAATTGCGCGCGGGTGTGGACGCCGCGCACGGCGGCTGCCGGCGGCCAAGTTCAGATTTTTTTTTGTTTCATTCGATTCAAAATTCGAGATTCAGATGCAATATAGCAGTATTGTATTGAAGGATCCGAGCCTTTGCTCTGATACCACTGTTGGGGATAAGCGGTGGCGGATCCGGATCCCGTCTCCCGGCGGCGCAGCGGAAGTTTAAAATTTAAGCGCCGAGAAACGTTCAATACAATAAAATCATGCTATAAACCGTTCATAGGATGATTAGTAGATTACCTTGCTGGCGACTTGCGCCTGACTCCAACCGGAATTACAAGAAGACCGGCTCTTCACGATAGGCGGCTGTAGATTCGTCAATCAGGTCCACGACCGGAAGGGAGACTCCTTCGTCAACCTGCACTAGAAGGCCTGACGAGATCAGCACGGACGGATTCTCCTCGAAAAACTGATCGGAGCAAGTCCGATCAATCAACGACGGCGGCGGCGGCGCGTGGCAAGCACGGCGGCGGCGGCGAGGCTTGTATGGAGAGGGGCGGCCGAGAGCTTAGTCTAGGTTTTGAGTTAATGTGTGTCAAGTCTTATGATTAAAGCCTTAAGTCTAATCAAATAGACTAGTGATAAACTTGGACCGGCCCAACGGGCCCGGGTCCAAATGACGATATCCATCACCATGACTTCATCATAACTTCGATCACCAATCAGATCAGACCGATCGACTCAGTTTCCAAAACTGAATGATATGATATGAAAAACAATTTTTCAGATCATCCAACCCTAAATTGCAATTTAGTCCTCCAACTTTTGGAAATTGCAATTTGACCCATGTTGACTTTTGGGAAGTCGCACTCCCTAAAGTCCTCCTCCTATGCTCAACACATTGAGCTCAGTATCCGTGCGGGAATCTCGAATCCAGTACTTGTGTGACCCTCAATGGTTCAGGGATACAGCTAGCCGTGGGCCCACAACCATTGTGGCTCCGGAATCACAATTCCGGACTTGCCCATCGGATCATGGTAAGAGCGTCTAGCAACATCGCCCCATGATCCCCTAGGTATCACTGATAATGCCTGCAAGAACCAGTTGGTCGTGGTTAGCGTACAGTACGGTCCTTTCAATCCATATATCCCGATCAGATCAACGACCATTGGTAAATCGAGAGTCGCTAAAGATCCGATTTGGTCGTGGTTAGCGTACAGTACGGTCCTTTCAATCCATATATCCCGATCAGATCAACGACCATTTGGTAAATCGAGAGTCGCTAAAGATCCGATAGCTATGCATACATCTTGGAGATCGAATAGTGACATCGCGAGTGTAACTAGGTAAACACATTTACCAAAAACACTTCTAGTACTCTGGCCAGAGATTTATACACTATCGTCTCCTCAGATAACATAGGATATCCACGCATGCCTGCGAGCGGTGAATCCTCGACAACGATGCATCGACTCCTACATGCATCGGGATCTCACCCAATCCCGCCGCCTAATGACCCCAAGTGAGTCGGCAAACGAGTCAAAGTGAGACGCCTATCATGTAGAGTCTCAATGACGTTTCGAGTCGTGAGGACTAATCAGTACAACCAAGACCTCGGACTTATCCACTCGAAAAATGGTAACCACTTGGAAAGTCCGAACGAGGGTAGTTCGATAGATCACCAGGTAACTATCTATCTGCATGCTCAGAACATCACAATATTCCCTACCAATGAAACATGGTACTTCGCATCGCAGATACTAGTCTCAAGCTCGGGCGGCCTTATCCTCATTTTGACGGCCCAATCGACTAGGAACTAATTCAGAATACACAGTGACTATTAGATATGTTTCATGACAGCCGTCATACCCACTATCACATCTAACATACACTATGGTGCATTCTAGGTCTTTATCCAACACAATTGTTAACATTATATAAGCATAATGAAGATAAAGAATGCCATAGATAAATGCGAATATCATATATAAAGACTATCATACACAAGAGTCTATAAACCCACACGCCACAGGTTGGCTAGTTGGGCATCTACTCTAACATTCGTTACACATCAGACTTTGGTTAGATTTCACAGTATTAAATACTTTACTTCTGAGTCGCTTACGCTTATTCATTGACATCTGAGTTGACCAACTTAGTTGCTTGACATCTGAGTTGACCAAGTTGCAGCTGTTTTAATCCTAAACACTATTCCGTTGGACATATCGGTTTCACGCTAGCTTTACTATTCTATAATCAGACATCTGTTTCTTTTTAAACACTATTCCTGCATTGACATCTGAGTTGACCAACGACATCTGTTTCAACGTTAGTTATGTATTTTTCACAATCGAGATCTGTTTTGCTTACAGTACAGTTTCTTTTAGAGAAATCTGTTTCTATTTCAGCGATCACTTTCCAGTGGTCAAATTTGATACTCAGTAAGTTTTTAAAATAGGAAGCAAGTTTTAAAATAAGTGAATCCAGTGAGATTTCAAAGAAGATTTCGAAAGAAAGGAGTTTAAAGGAATGAAAGTTTATTTTAAGGATTTATGGCATAGATAACAGACGGTCATAAGGAAGGGTGAGTGCCTGGCTGACGAACCAGTGTGTCCCTTCAAACAGCAGGAAGGATCAGGATTACGGATTGACGGATCTGTATACCCCTTCACAATGAGCTATATGCTAGAACTGATATCAGAAGTCATTTCATCAAGTGCATAACAGACCTAAGGAGAGCTTGTAAGCCATAAATCATAAAGTTTGAGAAATTAAATGAAGGGATCTGGGTTTATTGTCCCCACATCCAAGTTATGAAAGAAAGTTCAAGAAAGAAAGTTTAAAAAGTTTACAAAAGAATGTTTATGTTTGAATGAAGTTCCTTTAAACTCAGTTATGTAAATGTTCAGATGTCTGCCTGCGTTAAATTACTTTGTTATTACTCAGATTTTACTTGCTGAGCCCCTAGGCTCATTAGCTTTTAAAATGGTGCAGGTGAGACAGTTAAGGAACAAGCGGAAGGTGGAAGCTGAGACAGCTGGGTGGTGAAGTGTTTATCCATGGACAACGTTTTCCGTGTCGAGCTGTTGTTGTCTTTTATCTTAGACATCTGTATTAGATCTATTGCAACAGTGGTAAATTCATATAGAATTTCAGATGTTGTAATATCACATTCGCGGTGTATATATGAAATCTGTTTTTCCGAAATTTTCAGTACTTGGCGCCGAACGTGTGTATGTCAGTCTTGTGTTTGTGTTTCGAAATTTTTCTAAGTTATAAGAAATACAGCTTATAACAAATTGTCGTTTAGCCCTTCTTTTTATTTCCAAATTTTAATTCACCCCAAATCCGTGACCTCGTGGGTTCGGGCGTCACAACGTGGTATCAGAGCAATGTTACTGAGATAAACACATGCATTGTCAGTTGGATCAGATTTCATCGACCGTTTCTCCAAAGCTGTGAGTTTATTTTTTTCAGAGCATTGTCTTTAAATTTTTAGCATGTTATGATAATTATATGTGGTGGATTACAGGCTATAGATTATAAAATGTCAGGAAGAGGAAGAGGTAGAAGAGGTAATCCCTTAGAGGAAACCAGTCCTGATAGTAATGCAAGTATCGCTCAACTCTTGAGGTTGCTGGTAGAGCAAACCGGCAGGGGTAATGGCCAATCTTCTAGCAGTAGAGGATCAGCCATGATGATCCCCAAGAAAAGTTTAGAAGACAGAAGCCAAAGGAGTTTGGTGGTACAACGGATCCATTAGTTGCAGAAAGCTGGATCAAATCGATGGAAGTTATCTTTGAGTACCTCCAGATTCCAGATTTAGATAGGCCTAGGTGTGCTATCTACATATTAAGATATGACGCCATGATTTGGTGGGAAGGAGCTAAGCTGTCTGTGGAATTGTTGAATCTTACTTGGGCAGATTTCAAACAAGTATTTTTTGAGCAATACTTTACGGCAGACATGAGGTCTGAATTGAAGAGGGAGTTTCTGACCCTGAAACAGGGGAGTATGACCGTACAGAAGTAAGTGCGGCATTTGAAAGAGGGTGTTACTTTGTGCCCTTGATAGGTAACGAACCGGAAGAGAAGTTAAGTCACTTTGTGGAAGGAATGAAGCCTATGTTCAAGATGAACGTTAGGCTATCTGTGCCCAAGACTTATAGAGAAGCAGTGGATAGAGCCCTGAGAATTGAAAGAGATTGGAAAGATGTTGATGAAGAACGGCAGCAGAAGAGGCAGGACTTTCAGCAGAAAGATCAGAGGCGCTTCAAGAAGAAAAATAAGAATCAGCAGAGGCCTCAAGAGCAGAAACCTCTACCGATCCAACCCATTAGTGCAGTTCCAGCCAGCAACAGCAGAACCGTGTGTCCCAAGTGTCAGAGGACTCATCCTGGTCAATGCAGACTTGGACAGAATGTCTGCTACAGATGTGGGTTGCCAGGGCATATCTTGAGGAATTGCCCAAATTCAAGGAAACTGGTGACCAGTAGAGCCTACGTGATGACAGCTGATCAAGCCAACCCAGACTCGACAGTAGTCACGGGTAAGATTATGATTGCTGGTTTGCCTTCTATAGCTTTGATAGATTCAGGAGCTACTCATTCCTTTATAGCAGCCAAGTTTTCTAAGAAGTTACCCATTAAGCCTGACCAAGTAATTATAGGCTTTTGTGTAACAGTACCTTCGGGAGAAGAGTTAGTATCCCATGACTTGTTTCGAGGTTTAGAACTTAGACTTCAAGGGCATTTGATTACTACCAATTTAATTGTATTGCCGATGCCTGAGTTCGATATGATTTTGGGAGTAGACTGGCTTACTAAGTATGGAGTAGTGATAGACTTTAAGCTTCGAACAGTAGTGGTTAATCCACCCAGAGGAGATCCATTTAAATTTGAAGCCAATCATGTTTGGAGGATTCCCGTATTATATCAGCTCTTAAGGCTCAACGTTGTTTGAGGAAAGGGGGGTAGGATTCTTGGCAAGTTTTTCGTCCTTAGCAACGATTAGTAAGCCCCAACTTTCATATGTGGAGGTGGTGAATGAGTTTCCCGAAGTTTTTACAGATGATATCCATGGATTACCAGCAGACAGAGAACTGGAAGTTTCGATTGACTTAGTTCCAGGAGCAGCTCCAGTTTCGAGACCACCCTATCGATTAGCTCCATCAGAGATGAAGGAATTAAAAGAACAAATACAAGATTTGTTAGATAAGGGGTTTATTAGACCGAGCACTTCACCCTAGGGAGCCCCTGTTCTTTTCGTTAAGAAGAAAGATGGAAGTCTGAGGCTATGTATAGATTATAGAGAACTGAATAAATTGACCATTAAGAATAAATATCCCCTTCCTAGGATCGAGGATCTTTTTGATCAGTTAAAAGGATCAGTAGTCTTTTCTAAGATTGACTTGAGATGTGAGACCTGGATTTGTTAATTGAGATTAATCGTAGGAATTAATCGATTGATAAAGATTCTGGTGGTTTAGAATCTCTGTTTCGAGGTTTGAGTTGCATTTTCAGGTCGAGAACCATACTTAGAACAATTCTGGAGGTTTTCGTGATTTTGGTACTTTTGGGTAAAAGCTGGTTTTACAAGCTAGAAGCTGGTCGGTGGCAAAAACCAGTCGAAGCGTGTTTTGGTAACGCAGGGTATGAAACGCCGTCGTTTGCGTGAAGTCTGGTTGCGCGTGTTGTAATCAGCAGATGCGTTAGTGTAATTGCGTTAAGGGCTAAAACGACTGCGTTTAGATTAGCTGGCGGGATTCGCGTGAGTATGCCTGCTGGTTGTTCAGCCGAAGCGGATGTCAACGCGAGTCAATGTTCCTGTAGCGCGAGGAGGATGTCCAGCTGCGAGAGGTTTTCGCTACTGTAGCTTGCTGCTGGTATTGCGCGAGAGCTAGCGACTGGATGACGTCAGTTGTGCGATGCCGTTTTGATCAGTTGCAACGCTGCGTTTCGATGTTGCGACTGGTACCAGCAGAGAGAGGTGTTATTCGTTGTTTTGTTCTTTCGACTGGATACCCAGCTGCTGGTAGTGAGGATTGCGTATCCTATGCGACGTCGTTTGAGTAAGTTGGCGCGACGCCGTTTTGAGAACCAGCCGTTGGTTTGTTTTGCGATTGTTTTAGCGTTATTTGAGAAACCAGCAGTTGGTTCTTGCGTCTGCGGGTTGTAGTATACCTGCTGGTTTGGGAGATCGATGGTGTCGACTGGTTTTGTCGGTGGACAATTATTGAATTGATTTCCAGTCGTTGCTAGTGCTATTTATAGGAAGATTTGGCCTTTGATTTTAGACACCAGTTCCCATACTTAGAATATTTTCCAGCCTTTCGTTCTCTGTTTCTTCGAACCCTAGAGCACTGTTCAGCCGTGAGTTTTCCGGCAAATTCCCGTCGTTTCCGATGGTTGTTTTGCTCGTGCGAGGTAGCTTTGGACTCCTCTCGAGAAGCTTTGTCGATTACTACCATTCTTGGGGGCTGTGGTTAGCTAGAGCAAGGTCGCGAAGTTACTGTCTTGGCCGTGTGTTCGCTGTGAGCAGGTAGCTTTGAATTGTTGTAAGATCTTGGCTTTAGTGTATTGTTTTAAGCTTTCGATTGTGTAGTATTGTTGGGATTGAGCGCTGGTTGAGAGTGTCTCCCGGCCGTGAGTCTGTGTTTGTATCCCGTAAGAATTATGTACGCTGTTGGTTAACAGGCTTTTACCAGAGTCTTCGGGATTTCTTGCAGTGCTAATTATGGCTCAGAAGTATTGAATTTAAGGTACGGATTCGAGCTTGATATTGCTGGGAATTGGCATGAGAATGAATGCTAGATGGCTGTTGGGTATTGAGGTGGATGTTGCTGTGTGCATACGTGATTTCTGTTGATCGCTTAGCTGCCCTGTTATGCATACACGCATTTCCCATATTGCATTCATATTGTTATTACAGCCATTGTTCGTATCTTGTATTGCTGTTTTTGATTCTTACCAGGATGCGAGGGCGAGCGGCAATACCGCACTCTCATCTCCCTGCTGGGATCGTTAGCCACCATGCGCCGAGTGGTTAACTACCACAGTTCATGGGCGAGGCAACGACAGGTTGAGTTGGTTGATGCATCCGGTATTTGGGTGTTGTATAACGGCGACTGGCTCATTACCACACTGTGAACACACCCCGTGGCCACTGTTTTTATCTTATGCATTCTTTTAGCTTTATCTGTTGCTCTCCGTACTGGGGTTTGACCCCATGTCCCTTTGGGGCTTGGTTCGTTTCCTTGTTTGTGTTGTTTTCAGGAAACTCAGGTTTTACAGCTGGTCGAGGCTTTAACCCAGCTGGTGGTGCCCCAGGAGGTGGCTAGCGTGTCCCAGTTGCATATAGCATACTTATATATATGTATCAGTTAGCCAGGGGGATGCCCTGCGCTTGTTGTACCCCGTAGTGGAGTCTGATACATGTTTTGGTTGTTGTATGTTATATTGTGGTTGTTGGATTTTAAACTGGGATCTATTTTGAGTATCGCTCTATTTTTAATTATATGTTTTAAACCGTCGGGCCTAAAAGCGAAAATTTTACCCACTTTTTGATATGCTTCCGCATGTGTTTGGGTTTTTACTCTGTTTAGAGCACGAGGCCTGACATTTTTGGTATCAGAGCTTAAGCTGGGATAAGCTCAATTTCTTTGATCACACTTGAGTCTAGGCACAGTGTTGTGTATTACATGTGCTTGACTGATGTGACTATGTGCTGCATATTGGTGTTATATGCTTTCTATGCTGTACCTGTCCTGTTTTTCCTTATCCTGTTGAGTGTATTTAGATGCCGCCTAGACGTCGTGGTAGAGGTAGGGGGCAGTTCCAGGAGTCAGGAGGGCAGAACGAGGATCAGTATAGTGCTCCTAGTCGTGCTCATGAGAGTAGCGAAGAAGGGGAAGCTGAGGCTCCGCCGGCTCCGGTGGAGAGAATGGATGTTGTTATAGCTCGGTTTCAGAGGATGAACCATCCTGTCTTTAATGGCGACGAGTCGAGTGAGGATGCTGATTCGTGGCTCCATAACGTCATTCATCTTTTTGATCGGGCTCAGTATGACGATGAACTCCGGTTGAGGTTAGTGACCTTGTTGCTGAGGAAGGCCGCAGAGCGCTGGTGGTGAGGCGCGTCTAGTACCTTAGTGGAGACTGGAGTTGGTATCACTTGGGACACCTTCTGTGCGACCTTCAGGCAAGAGTATGTCCCCGATTCGTATGTGGCTGCCCGTGAGCGGGAGTTTGAGTTTTTGGAGCAGGGCTCGATGACTGTGCGTGAGTATGCTCGTAAGTTTTCTGCGTTGTTGGCTTATGTTCCGCACGTTGCTGGCCGGGAGAGGGCCAAGAGTACCAGATTCGTGGAGGGCTTGAATGAAGCATTGTATCAGAGTGTCTTGACGAGCAAGCCCAAGTCGTATGCTGAAGCCATTGATACTGCTATCCACATTGAGGAGGGCATGAGAAGCCGTAGTACGCGCAGAGCGCAGGTAGCGCAGGCAGTGCAGGGTGGTAGACATGTTGGTCAGGGAGCTCAGTCGTCTCAGAGTTCTCAGTCTGCCCATTATCCTCAGCAGCAGCAGGTGGCTCAGCAGTCTGGTCGCCAGAGGTTTCGACCCCGCGGTCAGCAATTCAAGAAAAAGTCTGGTTCAGGGTCTTCCGGTTCAGGCAGCTCGAGTAGCAGCGGTTCTCGGGTGGAGTTTTGTGGCTTTCGTGGTGGAAAGCATCCTTCCACGCAGTGTGTAGGTGTGCAGGGCTCCTGCAACCTTTGTGGTCGGTACGGGCATTTTGCGAGAGTGTGTCCGTCAGCTGGATCACAGCAGTCCGCGGCCCAGCCTCAGGGTCGTGGAGGTCAGTCTAGGGGCCGTTCGCAGCAGTTTCAGCAGCCCCTGGGATTTCGATTGTATAGTTGGGATGGATGTTTTGTACAACTATTGGGCCTCCGTGAAATGCTTCCATGGGATTGTGCGCTTTAGGCCTTTGTCTGGCGAGAAGTGGGACTTCTATGGTCAGGATTCTCGATCAAAGATTCCGTTGGTTTCTGCGATGGAAATGATTAGCTTGTTGTCTTTGGGAAATGCTGGCTTTATAATCTATGCTTTGGATGCGTCTTCTTCTTCCAGTGTTCAGCTTAGTGACGTTCCCGTGGTGCGACACTTCCCCGATGTGTTTCCGGAGGAGATTCCTGGTTTTCCTCCGAGGCGGGAGATCGACTTCAGCATAGAGCTGGTGCCTGGCACAGCTCCGATTTCACGTGCTCCTTATCGTCTGGCGCCTGCAGAGTTGAGAGAACTCAAGGTGCAGTTAGATGATTTGCTGGAGAAAGGTTTTATTCGCCCTAGTATGTCACCATGGGGAGCGCCCATCTTGTTTGTGAAGAAGAAGGATGGCTCAATGCGGATGTGCATTGATTTTCGTCAGTTGAATAAAGCCACCGTGAATAATAAGTACCCGTTGCCGAGAGTCGATGATCTGTTTGATCAGTTGCAGGGTTCTGCGATGTATTCAAAGATTGATCTTCGTTCCGGGTACCATCAGCTCAGAGTGAGGGAACAAGATGTCGTGAAGACTGCATTTCGTACGAGGTACGGACATTTTGAGTTTTTGGTGATGCCGTTTGGATTGACCAACGCGCCTGCAGTCTTTATGGATCTGATGAACCGGGTTTTTAGAGAGTTCATAGACCAGTTTGTGATTGTGTTTATTGACGACATCTTGGTTTACTCGAAGACTCCGAGGGAGCACAAGGAGCACTTGGAAATGGTTCTTCAGAGGTTGAGAGAGCAGCGGTTGTATGCGAAGTTTTCCAAGTGAGAGTTTTGGTTAGATCGCGTGGTATTTCTGGGTCATGTTATTTCAGCGAATGGCATTTCTGTGGATCCCAGTAAAGTGGATGCTGTTTTGAACTGGGAGCGACCGAGAAATGTGTCTGAGATTCGCAGTTTCTTAGGTCTGGCTGGCTATTATCGTCGCTTCATTGAAGGATTCTCTAGTATAGCGAAGCCGATGACCCAATTGACCCAGAAGGACAAGAGGTTTGTTTGGACTGAGCAGTGCAAGAATGCTTTCCAACTGCTCAAGGAAAAGTTGACTACTGCGCCTGTGTTGGCTCCGCCGTCTGGTTCAGGTGGTTTCGTGGTTTGTTCTGACGCTTCGCTCAATGGATTGGGTTGTTTGTTGCTGTAGAATGGTTGAGTCATTGCGTATGCCTCGCGGCAGTTGAAACTGCACGAGACTCGTTACCCCGTCCATGATTTGGAGTTAACAGCGGTGGTCTTTGCGTTAAAGATCTGGCGTCACTACCTGTATGGCGAGCAGTTTGTGGTGTACTCCGACCACAAGAGCTTGCAGTATCTGTTTTCGCAACCTGACTTGAACATGAGACAGCGTCGGTGGATGGAGCTGCTTAAGGATTTTGATTGTGAGATTAAGTACCAGCCCGGGAAGTCGAATGTAGTGGCTGATGCATTGAGCCGGAAGGCTAGTGAGATGCTTGCCTCGTTGTACATCTCTAAGGATCAAGAACATCTTAACACTACGGGTTGGAGATTCTACCCGGCTGAGGATTGTGTGATGGTTTCATCGTTCCAAGTGGAACCGCAGATTGTTTCCAGCATTCGAGCAGCTCAGAGGACTGATCCGTCTATCCACGAGTTGAAGATGAAAGTCAGGGCTGACGAACTTGAGGACTATTCTGTCTCGTCCGATGGTTGTTTGCGTTTCCGGGGCAGGTTTGTTGTGCCCAATTTGATTGATTTGAAGGAGGAGATCCTTCATGAGGTGCATTGCAGCAGACATAGTGTTCATCCTGGTGCACGGAAGATGTACCATGCTTTGAAGCCGCACTTTTGGTGGGCTGGCCTAAAGAGTGACGTTGCTGGTTTCGTTGGTCGTTGTTTGAATTGCCAGATGGTAAAGGCCGAAAGGATGAGACCTGGTGGTCTGTTGCAGAGTTTAGAGGTGCCCCAATGGAATTGGGAGCACATTGCGATGGATTTTGTGACGCATCTGCCTCGTTCCAGCAGAGGATGCGATGCTATTTGGGTAGTGGTAGACCGTTTGTCAAAGTCTGCACACTTCATTTCCTATGGGATGACCTTCTCGTTGAAGAAGATGGCGAAGCTGTACGTTGATTTTGTTGTTAGACTGCACGGTGTGCCTGTTTCAATCGTGTTCGACCGAGATCCGAGGTTTACTTCCAGGTTTTGGAAGAGTTTGCAAAAAGCTTTGGGAACCAGATTGGCGATGAGTACCGCGTATCACCCCCAGACAGATGACCAATCTGAGCGGACTATCCAGACTTTGGAAGATATGTTGCGTGCTGTTGTGTTGGATTTCGGAGGTAGCTGGCAAGACGCGTTGTCCTTGGTCGAGTTTTCGTATAATAACAGCTACCAAGTGACGATTGGCATGGCGCCTTTTGAGGCTTTGTATGGCAGGAAGTGCAGATCGCCAGTGTGTTGGGAAGAAGTGGGGGAGAAGCAACTATCTGCCCCTGACTTTGTGCAGCAAATGAAAGATCATGTGGATCTTATTCGACAAAGGATGAAAGCTGCCCAGGATCGCCAAGCCAGTTATGCAAATAAGAGGCGTCGACCTCTTGAGTTTCAGGTTGATGATCGTGTATTTTTCAAGGTTTCTCCGTTTCGCAGTGTGATGCGCTTTGGACGCAAGGGAAAGTTAGCCCCTCGTTACGTTGGTCCGTATGAGATCGTCGAGAGGATTGGCCCTTTGGCGTACCGTCTGTTGTTTCCGTCTGAGTTGTCTTCTCTGCATGACTTCTTTCACGTTTCCATGTTGAGGAAGTACGAGCCAGATCCGTCTCATGTGCTTGGAACTGACGAGGTAGAGCTAGATCAGTCGTTGAGTTATCAAGAATACCCCTTGCAAATCCTTGGCAGAAAAGAGAAACAGTTGAGGAATAAGACCATTCCTTTGGTAATGGTGCAATGGAGAAAACATGGAAGGGAAGAGGCTACTTGGGAACTGGAAGAGAAGATGCAGCGCGAGTGGCCGCATCTGTTTGAGTAGCTGTCGAGCTAAATTCCAGTAGTTTGTAGCTTTTTGATTGTAATTCTCTTCTAGTTGTTGTTATATATTTACTCAGTTATCTTGAACTCTTGGCATGAGTTAGATGAACTGCTGTTTTGGTTTTGTTGTGGCGTTGTTCTCTAGAGTTGTTGTTGTGATTTCGAGGACGAAATCCTTTTTAGTGGGGGAGAAATGTGAGACCTGGATTTGTTAATTGAGATTAATCGTAGGAATTAATCGATTGATAAAGATTCTGGTGGTTTAGAATCTCTGTTTCGAGGTTTGAGTTGCATTTTCAGGTCGAGAACCATACTTAGAAAAATTCTGGAGGTTTTCGTGATTTTGGTACTTTTGGGTAAAAGCTGGTTTTACAAGCTAACAGCTGGTCGGTGGCGAAAACCAGTCGAAGCGCGTTTTGGTAACGCAGGGTATGAAACGCCGTCGTTTGCGTGAAGTCTGGTTGCGCGTGTTGTAATCAGCAGATGCGTTAGTGTAATTGCGTTAAGGGCTAACGACTGCGTTTAGATTAGCTGGCGGGATTCGAGTGAGTATGCCTGCTGGTTGTTCAGCCGAAGCGGATGTCAACGCGAGTCAATGTTCCTGTAGCGCGAGGAGGATGTCCAGCTGCGAGAGGTTTTTGCTACTGTAGCTTGCTGCTGGTATTGCGCGAGAGCTAGCGACTGGATGACGTCAGTTGTGCGATGCCGTTTTGATCAGTTGCAACGCTGCGTTTCGATGTTGCGACTGGTACCAGCAGAGAGAGGTGTTATGCGTTGTTTTGTTCTTGCGACTGGATACCCAGCTGCTGGTAGTGAGGATTGCGTATCCTATGCGACGTCGTTTGAGTAAGTTGGCGCGACGCCGTTTTGAGAACCAGCCGTTGGTTTGTTTTGCGATTGTTTTAGCGTTATTTGAGAAACCAGCAGTTGGTTCTTGCGTCTGCAGGTTGTAGTATACCTGCTGGTTTGGGAGATCGATGGTGTCGACTGGTTTTGTCGGTGGACAATTATTGAATTGATTTCCAGTCGTTGCTAGTGCTATTTATAGGAAGATTTGGCCTTTGATTTTAGACACCAGTTCCCATACTTAGAATATTTTCCTAGCCTTTCGTTCTCTGTTTCTTCGCTATTTATAGGAAGATTTGACCTTTGATTTTAGACACCAGTTCCCATACTTAGAATATTTTCCAGCCTTTCGTTCTCTGTTTCTTCGAACCCTAGAGCACTGTTCAGCCGTGAGCTTTTCCGGCGAATTCCCGTCGTTT
>KQ995813.1:9498-23398 GCA_001598015.1 Dorcoceras hygrometricum | reverse complement strand
ATTCAAACGACATCATTTTGCTATCGCTAACTTCAAAAGCTCTCGACTGATTGCACTGTAGCTTCCTACTGATAGATCTTCTTGTATGATACTTCTCCAGCAGACTTCACAGTTCCTGTTCCAGCTGGTTCATCTTTTCTCTTTAGCGCTTGCAGCTGGTTGTTATCGTTCCAGCTGATTCACTATGCTCCAGCTGGTTCAACTTGGCCTCTCCCTGATTACGAACAACTGATTTAACTTTGGACGTCTCCATTGCTAATCCAGCTGCCGTCTAAATGAATGCACCAAACCAACTGCTGAACTTCATCTTGAGAACCATCTGCTGGACAGATTACTGCTACTGTTCATCTTCTTTTTCGATGCGTCCCATCAAACAAAACTCCTCTCTGTCGATTACTCAAACAACTTCATCGCTTTGATTCTTCAACAGAAAACATTACCTGTTAAATCTGTATACTTAAAATAGAATCGTTAGAATAACAATAACAAGTTTTGTATAATTCAAAACTTAATCAGGATCTGTCAAAACAGATCCATCAATCTCTCCCTTTTTGATTTACACAAAACCTTAAATAAACGATGCATGTTCTAACAACAGCCTCTGCCTGCATCACAAAAACACGACCTGTGATCTGTCTCCTCTTAGGGCAATCCCTAGAAATTTGCCCTAGCTCCTTGCAGTGATAGCACCTTCCTGATCCAACCATGAAAGGTCCTGAATGCTGCTTACTGCACTCCTTGCAGATCGGTGTCCCTCCAGGTCTCGGGGCGCTGGCCCCTTGCTGCTGTGGCCTTTGCTGGTCCTGTGGTCTCTGCTGCTGCTGCCCTTGAGTAGTTGCGGCCGTAGAAGGCCCCTGAAAAGGTCTCTTCGCTGGCTGCTGTAAAGACTGGCCCCTGACGGGCTGCTGTAAATCTGGAAGTCATCCCTCATATCCTTCCGGCCCCTCTCAGACAGGTACGCTCTGTTCACTGCCGCCATATAAGTATCCACGTCCGCCATATTGACATCGTGACGGATATCTTGTCGCAGTCCATCAGTAAAGTGCCACAACTTCTCACTCTCCATAGTCACGATCGAGGGCACGAAGTGACACCCCTGCTCGAACTGCCACACATACTCAGCAACAGACTTGTCTCCCTGACGGAGACTCATGAACTCCCTGATAAGCTAGCTCCGGCCATCAGCAGTGAAATACTTCTCAAAGAAGACTTCCTTGAATCTCTCCCAAGTCAGACTCTCCAGCACCAAACCAACCACTGCACTCTCCCACCAAAGAGTTGCGTCTCCCTTCATCACAAAGATAGCACATCGGACCTTGTCAGTGTCCGGGAGACCCATGTAAGCATAGATGGTCTCCAAAGATCGAATCCACTCCTCAGCAATGAGCCGATCAGTTGTACCGGCAAACTCTTTAGGTCCCTGCTTGCATAACCTCTCTGCGACGTCCTCCTCATGCGACTTCTCGGGTCGCTCCGACTGGTGCTCCAATAGCCTGGTAATCCCGGCTAGCATATCCAAGCTAGCCCTCTCATACGGTGTCAACTGAGGAGGTGGGGGAGGATGAGGAGGCGTAGCATCATCCTGCTGGGTCCTATCGCGTCTGGGAGACATACTGATACACCGAAACCTTATCACATAAATCTAAGTGCATGACTAAGCGTCTACCTCTTAAAATTGTAAGGTAAAACTCATGCAGACTTAAAACATGCAGCATGCGAACATAAAAATGAATCATTAAAAATTAAAACTCACAGACTGGTAGTGCGACTTCCGAGCTCCATGCAGCAGGCTAGTACCCCACCAGAACCACCGCTCTGATACCAACTTAAATGAACCAGACTCTATAAATTTTCTTTGTTAAAAAAAATCATGTGCGGAATAGATAAACTAAAGAGGTATGGCTTGTTCCCTCTGAGTTACTGTGTGTAACTATGGCCTCGACCCCTTAGACGAGTAAAAATTAGGGACTGATCAGTAAACCATAGAAACGAAGTAAATATCAGTGCTACATGTTCTCTGTTATATGCTCTGCTCTGTTCTGATGATCAATGTTAGTATATATATGTATATTTTTGTTATGCTCGAATGGTTCCCCCACTTGCTGCGTGTTTTCCCCAAACGCTCACCCCTTACTTCTCCCACACAGATAAAAATGAAGAACAGGTTGAACAGGACGAGCAAGAGATGTTCTAGGGCTGGTGAAGATTTAGTATAGGTTGATGTAATTTCGCTTCCGCAAAACTTTGATTTCAGTTGTAAAGACGATTATTTTGATTATGTAAAAGACTGGTTTTGATCTATACTAATGTTTTTTACAATTTTATAATTGTTTAACATTGTCGATGTCATGAGTCTCGGTCTCGAGGCGTGACACTCTAGGCTCACTAGTTTTCCAAAGTGCATGTGATGTGAAACGAACCAGACTCCAGAAATTTATCATGTGCGGAATAGATAAACTAAAGAGGTATGGCTCGTTCCCTTTTTAACTTATTTTCTCAATAATTCTTTAAGCTCAAATAAAGGAATATTTTATAAATGTTAAATCATCCATACTGTTTAAAAACCAAACTGAGTAAAAGTATAAAAAATGAGAATGCTAAAACCAATATCTGAAAAGCGTATCAAATCAAAGATAAACATCAATGCGGCCATGGGGTACAGCTGCAGCGGGCGCTCAGAGGTCCTCACCGCCAGTTGAGATGAAATCCACAGGGTCATCACCTACACCATTTAAACCTAGTGAGCCTAGAGGCTCAGTATGCTCTATCTTTTAAATAACAAAGTACGTATAAATAAAATCACATGCAAGCACATACGTGTAATAAAATAGCGTTTAAACATGCATGCATAGATGGTCGTAAAACATGGTTCGTAACATAAGTCGTAACGTATCGTAATCATATAACATGTATCATAAGGCATGACATAACGTAACATAAAAACCTATGAGTCGTATCTGTGAAATGTGAGCGGCCGTATGACTGATCAGTCGAAATAACCAACGTACGTGGTGGTGCGGTTCACCCGACCTTACCTCGGATCTCAAGCACCTCCTATTCCACTTCACCATGTCGTGATTACATGGATCCATAGACTCATAATACATTAAAATAGGGGATCCCCGGGCCCGGCTACCCGGATAGCTCCCATCATAAACTTGCCACAAGTCACTTCAATTCCTCGGGTTTTCTCTTAAAACATGCCTTTAACATTTCATAAAGCATTACGTGATGCGTGCATTTCATAAAATCATGCAATTTAAAAGCTTAGCCCATCAATATATATTTAATTCTTTCCTTTAAACATTTTCATACATAAGGTACTACGTATATAATTAAATGTATATTCACGGGATTCTACATTTTTTTACTCCGGTCAAGAACTGGTTCAGGTGCCTGGCCCACTACTTCTAAGCTCAAAACGAACCTCGACTTAGCCTTCAAATTGGGACTTAGCCTAATTCATGACTTTGTCCATAACATAAAATTGAACCTTTTAAAATACTACATTGACCCAGTTTTGACTCAATTAGAATCACATGACCAATTTTGACTTAATTAAAATATAAGGATCAATTTTGACTAAGTTAAAAACTCAAATGACCAATTTTGACTTAAATTAAAATTCAATAATCTCAATTTTAACTTTAAAACTTAGAATAAATTATTAGGTCCAAATTAATTAAAAGTTTGACTCAATTTAAAACATTTGAATAATTTCTTTAAAATTGGACCTTTGACTTAAAATTAAAATAACCGGTCCAAAATTAAAATAACTTGGACCAAATTTAAAATATTTTGACTCGACACTCGACTAACCAACCCGGTTTAACCGAACCAACTGATCTAGCCGAACCGATCGGCCCAAGCAAAAACCCTAAACCTATCGCACAAGCCGCCGCCGCCCACCCCTCGCGACCACACGACTTGCAGCCCCTCGATCTCTCTGCCCCGGCCATCCCTTGCCGGAGACTCGCCTGATGGACCACCCCTAGGTCCAGCCGATTCCAATGAGACCAGCCATGGCCCCATCCATGGACCACAACGATCGCACAAAAACTAGAAAGGGGGCTGCTCGACCACGGCCATCGGTGCCGCACCACTACATGAACCAGCCCGGGTTCAGCCGTGTCTAGCCCTCTTATCCTTATCTATGGACCACCATGAGACCTCCTAGGACCCCTATAAACTACCTCCAGCCCCCTTGAACAGCCCTTGGACGAACAATGCAAGGATCAATCGAAAACATAATGAAAATCGTGAGTCATGCATGGATCTCAAACAATTGTGCATAGATATAAATAAATCACATTCAAATCATGCATTGAACATTAAAAACAGTTTACTATGGTGTAAATGGTGAGAAACATAATCGATATTACATGTCTGGCTTGGAGAAAGGGAAGGTCTGCGAGTTACCGACGTATAGGACGCGAGATCGGGACAAAAACCACCTTGGATCACCAAAATTCTTGAAGAAAACGTTGGGGTTGCTTGATGAAGGAAGGGACGGTTCTAAGGAGGGGAGTGGAGGCTAGGTTTTGCAAATATTTTATGTTTGAAAGAATGAGGGTGACCAAAAATGACCCCTCATGTTTAATTAATAAAATAGAAGGGAGATTTACAAGCTTGTCCTCCACTAAATTGAAATATTGATTAAAAACTTTAAACTTGGCTTTAAAATCTCCAATTTTCATAATTAAAGGCCTCCCCAATTTTAAAATACATTAAAGTTAATAAAACAGTCCGTATAGACGAAAAACGGTTTCCCCTCAAAATAATTATAAAAACCCAAATTTTCGGAAATTTGCTGCTTAAAAGTAATAAATTTGTTCTTAAAAATCTAAGAACCTAAAAATCTCAAATAATTTTCATCTCGATCGTCCCTAATCTAGTCCGCGCATCCGTAACTCAAACAGACTGAAAACATGACGCATACCATGCAACATAAAATCATAAATAAATCACATAAAATGGCATGTGCTAGGATCGATTTACCCTCTGTTAAAGTATGCGGAAGTTATTTAGTCAATAACTAGCACTTAGAGGGAATAACCATATCGTGTAATCGACGCAGGATCCAGCTAGTTGCTGAAACCAGATTGTGATGACTAAGCTGGTTCCAGCTAGATGCTGAAACCGGATCGCTTTTGTATGACCGGCTCGACTCTAAACCAGCGCAGTGCAAGATCCTGGTTCTAGCTGGTTATTGAGACCATCTCAATGAAAACCCGTGCGATCTGGTTATGCTTTACTTGAGCTGCAATAGCTCAGTGTTCTTGAATACTTGTGTACCGAATTACAGATTGAGTAATGACTTTAAATCATGTGGAAATAACTCAAACTGCACTCTTAGATTCGAAATCCTTTTAAACAGTTTTAAACACAGTTATAAATATGCATTGCGTATGAATGAATGCAGTAAAGCAGTAAATAAATACGCTGATTTTTTTAGGGAAGTTCGTAGCTCAATCTCCTACGTCTCCCCTTCTTCCGCAACGGAAAGGATCCATTAGAACACTTTGATTACAACGGCCCTCGCTGCAACCCAGTCCGACGACCCTCGACCGCAAGAACTCCTAGCCACACCACTGAACACCAGCCCGCAAGCTGCGTATGTCTAACTCACTTCTTTACTGCCTCAGTCAGAAAGGCGACACTTCTTTACCGTCTCAGTGCGAAAGACTACACACACTTCTTTAACGTGTCTGTGCGAAAGACAACTAAACTTGTTTAACGTCTCAGTCCAAAGACTACAATGGAAGTCGTTTGATTTGATTCACTCAGCTAATCTAATCAGCTCTCTCAAAGTATATGTGAGTGAATCTTGTGTGAGATTTACAGTGTATGCTCAATCTCTCAAGTATTAAATCTCACACACTGGGAAGTGCTCCTGTGTGAACTGGTTTGTCATTGTCTTCCCAGGTTCAGTGTTGTGCATTCTACTGATGTTTACATTTTGGTTCGCACAACACTGTTTTCGACTTCGCTCTTCTCAGCTCTGTTTCATTCAGCTGCTTGTGCTCTGTTTTATAGCCTGGCATAGAGATTTTTCCGTTGGACCCAAAGTAGTAGAGGTTGAAAGGTCTTCTGACACTTTTGTACTTTGCGTCCTTTGTCAATAAATTCATCGCAGGCTTTTCTTCACTTTAATCACGTGAGCACTGTTCTGAGAAGGCAATACAAGCAAATCGATTTGAATACTAAACAGTGTTTGTCGTATAGCATTGTATTCAAATCTCCTTGCTCGTAGATTTTATAGCATCTGTCATTCTATCTGAGCTGGTTTGATTTTAACCAGCTTGCCAGCTTGTTCATCATTCTGGTCTACACTGAGCTGGTCTACACTGAGCTGGTCATGTTTGAGCTGGTTGCTTCTTCAAGCTGTTCAAAGCTCTCTTATTCTCCTCTCGTTTGCAACCGCTCTTGAGCTGATCTTCATCATCTTCAGATCTTTGAGTTCCTCCATCTAGCAAAGTTCTTCCCAATTTTATGATTGTTCATGACTTTGCTAGATAGAGTCCCTCCTTCTTGGATCAGCTCTTGATCAGCTTGTCCAGCTGGTTTGTCCTTAACCAACTGGTTTCTAATCTGCTCCCTATATCTGAGCAAATTCTTCATTTGAGTTGTTCTCCAAGCTGGTTTTCTTTGATATGCCAGATTGGTTTTATGGAGATTGCCCGAGTGCCCCCAGCATGCAGATTCTTCCTCGTCCTCGGTGGTCACCTCGAGCCAATCTGGCTTCTCATTAGAACAGCTCTCATGTCCTAGATGACCTCCCAGCTGGTCCTTCAGCTGGTCGTTCAGCGAGGTATATTGTACCCCGCTTGTGATCGGATCTGCACTCGATCACCGCGCTTGTACCTGGCTTCGCACTCAATCACTGTCCTTGTGCGCTGCACTTGATCTGCACTTGAACAATTATGCGCTTCATTCACTGCACTTGAACTCTGCTTGATTCTGCGCTTGAACTGCTCTTCTGCTTTGCCAAGTTGGTGATCCAGCTTGAAGTCTTCTATGACATGGTAAAAACAGTGTTGTTCCAGCTCGGGCGTCCCCTTACTGTACTAGCAAAGATATCTTCAACTCGACCAACTTGGGCGTCCCCTCACTGTTCCAGTTTGGATATCTCTCTGTTTCCTCAATCACGTGTGCTGCACATATCACGAAAGCCGTTAGTCAAATATTAAAAAATTTTGTGTGAATTCTGATCTGTAAAAACAGATCCAACAACATGTAATTATCTAAAATGATTTTCCCCCTAGTCATGCACTCGTTTCTATGTATTCAGGAATTTCTAGGCGTTACATGATGAGAGTTAGCCAGAGCTGGTTGGTGCGAGCTGGATCAGATCGGGGGTGTTTATCATGGACATACGTTTCCGTGTTGTTTCAGCTCACCTACTTTTGTTCAGTTTAGACTTGATATAACGCATTTTGTATGAATCAGTTTCAGTTTTTTTCATATATATATACAGCTGTAAATTGAATGAAATTATTTTGCAAGGTTTTATCCGGTTTTTACTCATTCTTAATCTCTGATCTGTTTTCCAGTTCGTGATCTGAAATGTAGTTAGATTCAGTTTTTGAAAGATTCCGATTACTTCAAAGCTTATTCCATGTAATATGGATGAATTTGTTCCCTTTGATATACATACATAAGTTCCGCATATCTATATATGTATATGTTTCAGCCGATTTCTTAGATAGTGCGCGATCTGAAAATAATTACGATTAAGTTCAGAATAAATTATTGTATTTCAATTTGCACCTTAATAATTTTTTTAGTTAAAATTTTTGGATCGTGGCATTACATTATTAGTGGAAATTTAAATTTCATAATTTAATAATTTTTTTATCTTTTTTGTAAATTAATATTTCTTGATTATGTTATTGAGTTTTAAGTCAAGTATTAAATTATAGTAATCATTAGTCTATGTGGGATCGACTCGAGCTCCAATCTGACTATGTTATAACTTGATAGTACACTTACTAAAATTTACAACCAAAATCGTCGATCAATGACTCCTTGGGAAGTTTCCCAGGGGAGTAAGGATAAAACATACTGGAAAGACTACTGTTGGTACAGTGCGGAAATTCGTTAAATAGGTTTGTGTTATTGTTGGTATCTGATGGATAATTTAATTTTGGTGAAGACAAAATATCACCTAAGTAAATCAGTTCAAAGATTAAACAATCAGATCAGGTCAGAACTTACTTCTTTGTTTATACAGGTCAAATCGGAGATAAGCTGAGTAAAGACAACTCAGCTCAACGTATTCAGTAAGAGTTTGGGTTATTCAATTTAGATGTTTAGATTATCTTAGCAAAGTCTTACTCACGGGAACTGTTCAGATATTCAGATCAGGCACACATCGAGTGATCATATCAGCTTAGAGCAGTTCAGCACAGAGAAGTCAGCTTGTTATAAGATTCTGAAATCAGCGTTGATGAGATGGATTTATTTCAGTTCAGAATAAATTATTTTCAGTTTGCACCTTCATAGTTTATTTATTTAAAATTTCCGGATCAATGTGTTACACTATAAGTGCAAATTTAAATTCATAATTTAATAATTTTTCTCTCTTTTTGTAAATTAATATTTCTTGATTATGTTATTGAGTTTTAAGTCAAGTAGTTAAATTATAGTAATCAAACATTAGTCTCTGTGGGATCGACTCGGGCTCCAATATGACTATGTTATAACTTGATAGTACACTTACTAAAATTTACAACCAAAATCGTCGATCAGTGACTCCTTGGGAAGTTTACCATGGGGAGTAAGGATAAAACATGCGGAAAGATATTGTTGGTACAGTGATAAAAGTCTTTAAATAGGCTGTGTTATTGTTGGTATCTGATGGACAGACAAAATATCACCTAATGAAATCAGTTCAGAGATTAAATGATCAAATCAGGTCAGAACTTACTGTGTTGCTTATACAGATCAGATCGGATCTAAGCTGAGTAATCAAGGTATAAGAGTTTGACTTATTCAATTTAGATGTTCAGATTATCTTAGCAAAGTCTTGCTCAAGGGAACTGTTCAGATATTCAGATCAGGCATTCACATCGGGTGATTATATCAGCTTAGAGCAGTTCAGCACAGAGAAGTCAGCTTGTTATAAGATTCTGAAATCAGCGTTGATGAGATGGATTTAAATCAAGGAAAAGCTCTTCAATTCGTTATGTTTTTCAGTTTAGAATATTTGACATAACAAGCTCAGAGTTTTGATTTAGTCCGTATCAGATTAAAAGCAATCAGCTCAGAAACTATCAGCTTAGACACGTCTATAAGATCAGATCAGGGAACTTCAGGGTGGGTACGATCAGTTTTGAGGTACAGTATTCGACAATTAGCTTGATTTGATGTGTTGATCTCTCAATATCTCTTATAGTCGTTGGGACTACTTTTAACAAAACTAGATAGGCCAAAGATCTGATATCATCTGAGAATAGTGGAATGTATGCAAAAAGAGGAAAGCATTTAATGAAGACGTACGAAGAACGATACAAGCATTAAATACTCAGTATACAAATCTATTGCATCTATACGACATGTCTACGGATAACATTTATTACCTTTGGATCCAAAGAGTATGAATTGGAGAAGGTAATCAGTTCACAGGCGCGCGACACGAAAAAAATTCTATGAACCTCAGCAACTCAAACAAAACCAGCTCTGAAAGCAATTTTATATTAAATTCTGTATAAGTTTTCAGCTTGTTGCTGAAAATTAATTGACTTTGTACTAAATCTTTTATTCTTGAGAGAGCCTCAAACGATTTTAAAACACATCTTGCAAGCTGCTGTATTATGAGATAGGAGTTTAGCTCGGATGCGGCCTGACTGATCGGATTAGGATACTCTCTATTTTAATCACAGTCTTCTAGTGAAAATCCTTCCTGAACAAGAAAGAAGATGAGACATAGGAGTTTAAGCTCCGAACCTCCATAAACAAACTCTCGTCTCTTTACTTTTACTACTCTCGGTTCTTATTCTGTGCACTGTTCAATAGAGTTCTTTTCGCACATAACTTTCGTTATTCAAAAGAACAGAGCACGCTGAGATCCTCCAGGCTGATAACTCAGCTTAGAGATCCGAAGGATTGTAAAATTGTTAAAAAGAGTTTTCGTGAAAAATTGTTAAGGAGTTCATTCAATCCCGCTATGAACTCCCTAGCTATTATTTTAACTTTATTTTTGAACCAACAGTATCAGAGCCGACTTCTCTTATTATGGTGTGGTTGGGGATAAACCAAGCCGAATTTGGTGGGCATGTGATCCCAGGGCTGAAAAGAGGGTGAAGAGATCTTGTGTCAAGAGATTGCATGGAAAATGACAACTTCTTGATGAAAACATGAAAGGACCAATCCCACGATGGAATGATAGGAGTTCTGAGACTGGCATGTTATGGGACGGTGTATTTGAGGAGGTTTATCAGATTTTTTATTGGTATTCTCATAGTAACAAGATACATCTTTCTTTTCGATAGTTCATATAAGAACTCCAAAGTTAAATGTGTTTGACTTGTGGCAATTATGGGTAAAAGACTCCTGGATAATTTCCCGAGGTGCATGTGAGTGAGAAAAAAATATGCTGGAAAAACGAGTTTCGATACAGTGGGACAGTTGTAATATGGGGTGTTACATTATGTGTGTCATATGTTCGGCTTCAGTAAGTAGCTAAATAAGTTTTGTGTAATAATGATTCTCATGCCTTAATAAACTTTGCAGGTTTTTTGTCTTATGTATTTGATGTAACCAAATAGTTCAGCCGACGAGCTATCACCACGTCAAGAACCTCGGGCACGTCGGGCGTCGGGAACTGGAGAGTATGTGCGTATACCTGCAACCAACGAACACTCGTCAGAGGGCGCCGGAAGTGTGTCCGGCGAAGCCCCTCCGATGCTTAAGTCAGCCGCGCGCGCAAGAGGAAACGAGAGAAAATATAACTGTGTGCGAGAGTGTGCAAGAATGAGTGAATGAATACAAAGGAGCAAACCTGGTGGTATTTATAGAGGGGCTAAGTCGTTGGAGAAGTGCGGATATCTCGGGCGGGCGAGATCTTCTCCGTGATTTCCGGGGATTTTGTTAGGCAAACAAGGAAAGTCGTATCATCCTCGGACTCTCTAAAGAAGGAAACAAGTATCGTATATGGATCTTCTAAAGAAGGAAAGGCGTACCCAGAGAGGATTCTTCCGCACGCCGGGTCGGGGTCCTCGGGAGCTACCCCGAGCTCACATTGCTTCCTCGACCCTTCAGCTCCTCTCCATGACGTAGATGCTCGGGCGCCTCCCGAGGTGTGACTCCCAAGAAGGTCTCAAGGCCTCGGCCAGGACTCCCGAGGTGCGCGCGCTTGATTGCTCTCGCCTTAGACGACGTGGGTAGTGTTGATGGTGAAGTGCTCAGTCCTGGGTCCCGAGGTGATTATGGGGGGCATCAGTATTATTTTCAAAGTAAATCTGTTATATATTCCTCGAGCTAGAAAACGAAATAAGGTTGTGCTACACGTTGGTGAAATAATTAACGATGGTAACCACAAGTTGCAGTTGTGTCGTTGGACTTGAGACAATTTGTAAAATCCAGTGACATGAACAAACACTATTTTGTCAAATGTTACAAGAATTATTTTATTTTATTTAATCATGCTAGGCTATAAAAAATAATATAAAAAAGTATATATAAAACAGAAACATGGGTAAATTGGAATTTGGACCATGTTGGGACAAACTAAAATATGGGGATTAAATTAGAACATATGAAAAAGGAGGGACGGAGTCGTGAAGGTGTTAAAAATATAAGAATAAAATTGGGTATTACTCCATTAGACAACACATTTTTATCATTGCCCAGTTAAATAAAAAATAGTTACATGAAGTCGAGGACTAAACTTTTGGTTGATTTGATGGTAAATGATACCGACCATTTACCGATACCAAATCAGTATTTTCTACTACCATGATATCTCTCCAAAGAAGTAGCTAAAAGATATTTTAAAAAAACTTCGAATACTTAATTAACGGTCTAAAATAAAAAGGGCATGGACAAATTTTGGACCAATTTGTTATAAATTAAAAGAAACATTAACAAACATTAACAAATAAAGTAAATAATTACCTTTGTAATTACCTTGAATATATTCTCAATTGCTCCTTGATTACTCCAAATGAACTCTTAATTATATATTAATAGGAAATTATTATTTCTCTATAATTTCCTTAATTTATATAGAATAGAATTGAGAGAGAATTTGTATATTTTTGTGTGTTTTTCAAATGAAGATTACAAGCCTATTTATAGGCAATGAAATGATTAAAATAATAAAAATGTCTAAATCACTTCATTTAATATTTAGACATCCAACAACTAACAACTACTACTAACCATCTAATTTTATTAATTATTCCACAATACTCCCCCTTTGGATGTCTTCATTACGTGTTTTGATACTGTCTCGTTAAAAAACTTACTAGGAAAAACCCAGTGGGATAAAAACCCTAGTAAGGGAAAAATAGTGCAGTTACGTAAACTTGCTCCCCCTGTTGAAGAATCATGTGAAATCTCTTAGACGTCGCATTCCGATCTTGTATACCAATTTCTCAAAAGTCAATGTAGGCAATGATTTTGTAAAAAGATCGGCCAAATTTTCACTTGAGCGAATTTGTTGAACTTCAATATCACCTTTATTTTGCAAATCATGTGTGAAAAAGAACTTTTGGGATATGTGTTTCGTCCTATCACCTTTGATGTATCCTTCCTTTAGCTGAGCAATGCAAGCTACGTTATCTTCATAAATTATTGTTGCTGAGCTTTTACTTGTAGACAGACCACATTCCTTTTTGATATGGTAAATCATTGATCTCAACCAGACACATTCTCTACTAGCTTCATGGATTGCAAGTATTTCTGCATGATTTGATGAAGTAGCGACCATAGTTTGCTTTGTAGACCTCCAGGAAATTGCTGTTCCACCATAAGTAAATAAATACCCAGTTTGTGATCGTCCTTTATGTGGATCAGATAGATATCCAGCATCTGCATACCCAGTTAGTTGCAAATCACAAGTATTGGAATAAAATAAACCCAAATCGTAGGTGCCCTGAAGATATCTAAATATATGTTTAACGCCATTCAAATGTCTCCGTGTCGGAGAAGAACTATATCTTGCCAACAAATTGACAGCAAATGATATGTCTGGTCTCGTGCTAATTGCAAGATACATCAATGCACCAATAACACTTAGGTATGACACATCTGGGCCAAGAATTTCTTCTTGTTCATCACATGGTCGAAAAATATCTTTTGTTGTATCAAGTGATCGAACCACCATGGGTGAACTTAAAGGATGAGCTTTATCCATATAAAATCGTTTCAAGATTCTTTGCGTATAAGTTGATTGATGGACTAAAATTCCATCATTAGCAGCCGGTATATACGATTTAGTTACCCTTTTTACATCATTAAATGCATCGGGTAATTTATTTGCAATATTTTACAGATGCACTATTCTTTGCACTTCATTCTCACACTCATTTGTCCGGAAATCAAATTGATTAAGTGGTGCATTCCAAGTTAATTCACTTGGTGATTGCAGATTTTCTCCCCCTAACGTTGGGAACTTTGTCTCATCAAAGTGACAATCGGCAAATCGTGCCGTGAAAACATCTCCCGTCATTGGCTCTAAATATTTAATAATCGACGGGGAATCATATCCAACATATATTCCCATTATTCTTTGAGGACCCATTTTAGTGCGTTGTGGTGAACATATTGGAACGTACACAGCACATCCAAAAATTTTAAATGGGCAATATTTGGCTCATGGCCAAAAACTAGTTGCAAAGGAGAGAACTGATGGTAACTAGTTGGTCTGATGCGTTTTAGTGCTGCTGCGTGTAAA
>KQ995811.1:59110-73889 GCA_001598015.1 Dorcoceras hygrometricum | reverse complement strand
CTGGAAGGCTACACTGATTCTAGCTTCCAGTGTGACGTGGATGATTCGAAGTCAACCTCTGGATTTGTATTCATGCTCAATGGTGGTACTGTCTCTTGGAAGAGTTCCAAGCAAGACACCATCGCGGATTCAACCACTGAGGCTGAGTACATCGCAGCATCAGCTGCTGCTAAGGAGGTGGTTTGGATAAGGAATTTCGTCCAAGAGTTGGGCGTCATTCCTAATGGAGTTGGTCCAGTACCGGTGTACTGCGACAACACGGGTGCCATTGCGCAAGCAAAGGAGCCTAGGTCTCACCAAAGATCCAAACACATACTGAGGAAATACCACATAATCCGGGATATTGTGGCTAGAGGTGACATAGCAGTTGAGAGAGTCGCCTCTCCGGGCAACGTTGCTGATCCACTTACGAAGCCCTTGCCTGGACCGTTGTTTGAAAAACATCACGAAACAATGGGACTGCGGCTGATGAGTAGTTGGCTTTAGGGCAAGTGGGAGATTGTTAGAGTAGATGCCCAACTAGCCAACTTGTGGCGTGTGGGTTTATAGACTCTTGTATATGAAAATCTTTATATATGATATTCTCATTTGTTTATGGCATTCTTTACTTTCATTGTGTTGTATGATGATTAACAATTGTGTTGAGTAAAGACCTAGAATGCACTATAGTGTATGTTAGATGTGATAGTGGGTATGACGGCTATCATGAAACACATCTAATAGTCACCGTGTATTCTGAATTAGTTCCTAGTCGATTGGGCCGTCAAAATGAGGATAAGGCCGCCCGAGCTCGAGGCTAGTATCTGCGATGCGAAGTACCATGTTTCATTGGTAGGGAACATTGTGATGTTCTGAGCATGCAGATAGATAGTGACCTGGTGATCTATCGAACTACCCTCGTTCGGACTTTTCAAGTGGTTAACATTTGTCGAGTGGATAAGTCCGATGTCTTGGTTGTACTGATTAGTCCTCACGACTCGAAACGTCATTGAGACTCTACATGATAGACGTCTCACTTTGACCCGTTTGCCGACTCACTTGGGGTCATCAGGCGGCGGGATTGGGTGAGACCCCGATGTATGTAGGAGTCGATGCATCGTTGTCGAGGATTCACTGCTCGCAGACATGCGTGGATATCCTATGCTATCTGAGGGGATAATAGTGTATAAATCTCTGGCCAGAGTACTAGAAGTGTTTTAGGTAAATGGGTTTACCTAGTTACACTCGCGATGTCACTATTCGATCTCCAAGATGTATGCATAGCTATCGGAACTATAGCGACTCTTGATTTACCAATGGTCGTTGATCTGATCGGGATATATGGATTGAAAGGACCGTACTGTACGCTAACCCACAACCAACTGGTGCACTATAAGTGATACCTAGGGGATCATGGGGCGATGTTGCTAGACGCTCTTACCATGATCCGATGGGCAAGTCCGGAATTGTGATTCCGGAGCCACAATGGTTGTTGGCCCACGGCTAGCTGTATCCCTGAACCATTGAGGGTCACACAAGTACTGGATTCGAGATTCCCGCACGGATACTGAACTCAATATGTTGAGCATAGGAAGAGGATTTTGGGGAGTGCGACTTCCTAAAAGTCAACAGGGGTCAAATCGTGCGCTAACAGTACAGCTCACACCTCAAAAGCTCAGCTTAGGGCTCAGATCACGCACTCTTTTCTCAGCACTCCGTACTCAGGTCAGTACGTCTACCAAGATCAGCTCGGGTCTTCGGACTAGATCATACACTAAACAGCACAGAGCCCTTGACTCAGCTTAGAGAACGCAGATCATATCGCAAACCCTCCTCCAGTCAGCTTAGGATGCTCTACTCAGCTTATTCTAGTCAATTCAGCTTACGACGATCAACTAACTTATGGTGATCAACTCAGCTTACGATGGTCAACTCAGCTTACAGTGGTCAACTCAGCTCACGATGGTCAGCTCAGCTTACGGTGGTCAACTCAACTTATGGTGGTCAGCTCAGCTCATGGTTCCCACTTCTGCTTATCATGGTCACTTCAGCTTACGGTTCCCACTTCAGCTTACGGTGACCACTTCAGCTTACGAAAAACAGCTTACGACTCAAGCGGGGGTGGGGGGGACAACTTACGACTTAAGCAGAGGGGAAAAACAGCTTACGACTTAATCAGGGGGAAAACAGCTTACGACACAATACAGGGGAAAACAGCTTACAACTTAAGCAGGGGAAAAACAGCTCACGACACAATACAGGGGAAAATAGCTTACAGCTAAGCAGGGGAAAAATAGCTTACGACACAATATAGGGGAAAACAACTTATAGCTTAAGCAGGGGAAAAATATCTTACAACTCAAACTTACAGAACATAGCTTATGGCTTAAGCAGGGATCAAAACATTGCTGGAACGAAACCCGGCCACATCCACCGCTTCCCCATTCTTCCTCGACACCAACATCCCTTGGTCCCTTCTCTAAACCAAAACGTCGCCCCAGCTTACCTCAACCCTCACTCAAGTCATCGACCCTTTCCCACAACTCAAATCCTAGGCGGCCTCGTCATGATAAACAGAGAAAAAATACATCACGTTGAATAGCTAATTTAAAGCCTCAAATCGTTAAAATCGAAAGTTTAAAACATATCCACACAATAATATGAATGAAAGGTGCATTCAAAAGGAGATTTTGTACTTGCCTTATATTGTTCTTACAACAGAGTGATTCGAGGCTGGAGGGGATCAAGAATGCTGGGGAACGCCGCTGGTTATTGCTCCGGAAAAGCTCTAAGCAGAATGGGGGAAATAAGGGGAGGGGCGACGCTACGGGGAAAGATAGGGTTTTCCTTTTTTTCTTTTTTTGAAAACAATAGCGTGCAGCGTGTGTGTGTGCATACCGGGCTGAGACTATTAATTACAGAGGAGAGATTGGTGTTTTAAAATTTCTCAAAAGATAATGCTATTCAAAGAATTAAAAGTGATACTCAAAATCCTTTCTCCCTCCCTTATATAAATTTCGAAAAATTTGGGTAAACAAAATTGAAGGAGAAACTTGTTTTTTTTAAAAAAAACTGGACCTTTAAAATTTTACTACTATAAAATTTTCCAAAGCATAGGGAATGGTCTTAAAATTAATTTTATAAAAATCATATTTACCTCGATGTTCCCATCGTCTCCATTCCTCGTACCACCTGTACAAAAGTTATGAAAGGTACCCATCATAATATAGCTTAAATTATTGATATGGTATAATCGAAGAGCACAATCAATATAGTTATTAGAAATAAGAAAATAATACTAAGGCATGCGACTTTGAATATGGAAAGTTTATAGGCGTTCCAATCTCGCTCCTCCTAGGGATACAACTGCTTGCTAAACATCTGAATGAATATACTCCGAGATGGTTATAACTTTGACGGTTGAAGTGTCAAACTTCAATATATGTCATTTATTAGTAACACAATGCTCACAAAAGGGTAATGTTACTTTTCTAAGCCTCGACAATAGCTTCCTTTCAGAGAAAATATTCAATCCCGTTTTGAAATATGTCCGAACTTCCTACGCGATAACACCGAAATTTCTTCTCTTGAACCACTTCATGCAAAAACTGGTTCTTCCAAAAGAACAAACAGATTTACAACAACTTTTTCGGCCTTTATCACCACAAGCGTAACTCAAGATTTTCATGATCTCATTCTCGATACAGGTATTACATCCGATATCATCCAATTTCCCCAAGAACAACAATTCTTTGTCAGGCTCTTCACATTTCGTACCTCCTATATAGTGCGAATAGTGTCATCAAATATTTTTATTTTGATAGTACCTATTGGCGGCGGCGGATCCGAATCCCGCTCCCGGGCGCCGCGGAAGAATTTAAAATTGGAGACCGGGAATGGTCAATACACCATACAATAATCAAAACATTCATAAAATGTTCAGAAGGTACCTTGATGGCGTCTAGGCGCCTCGCTCCGACCAATTCCATGAGGGAATTGACACTTCAACGGTTGAACGGCTGGATCGACGCCTAATCCGGTCCACGACCAGAATCCCAACTCCTTCGTCGGTTTGCACTAGAAAACCGACGAAAATTTCACGGACGGAATCTCCTCGCTGAGATGGTCGGAACAAATTCCGACGGCGAAGGCGGGCGGCGGCGACAGCGAGGGAAGAAGAGAGATGAGAGGAGTTTGCTGAATAGCTTTTGGTGTTTTTCATTCTTACTTTTGACTCCTCATTGCCATATTTATAGATTGAGGGATAGAGTTTGATTTGAACAAAACGATGAACATTCAGTTCAACTCAAACTTCATTCGGTTCAATTCGAACAGTGAACATTCGGTTCAAATCAAACAATGAACATTCGGTTCAAGTCAAACTGTGAACATTCGTTTCGACTCCCTCGATTGTGGTCTCATCATAATCCCGATCAATGATCAGATATCACCGATGTGCTCAGTTTACAAAACTGATCATTATGATGCAAAATAAAATTTTCAGACCACTAAATCTATATATGACAGGTTTACTCTCATTAGCTAAATATGGAAGTTCTACTCCCTTAGCTACTTTTAAGAAGTCACACTCCCAACCTTCCTCCTACTATACTCAATACTTTGAGTACCATATCCGTACGAGAATTGGGAAACCAGTACTTGTGTGAACCTCAATGGTTCAGGGATATACAACTAGCCGTGGGCTCACAACATTTGTGACTTCGAAAACACATTTTCGGACTTACCCATCGAATCATGGTAAAGCGTCTAGCAATATCGCCCCATGATCCCTAGGTATCACTGATAGTGCCTGCAAGAATTAGTCGATCATGGTTAGCGTACAGTACGGTCCTTTCAACTCAAATATCCCGATCAGATCAACGACCATTGGTAAATCAAGAGTTGCTAGAGATCCAATAACCATGCATACATCTTGGAGATCAAATAGTGACATCACATGTGTTACTAGGTAAACCCATTTACCTAAAACACATCTAATACTATGGTCAGAGATTTGTTGTCAGGCCTCGTGCTCAAAACAAAGTTAAACCACGCAAAACAATAGCGGAAGCATACAAAAGTGGCTTAAAATTTTCTCTTTGGCCTGGCTGAAAGATTACATAATTTAAAATAATGTAATACTCAAAATATCCCAGTTCTATAAACACAATTCAGTACAACAGTACAGCATTCAATAAATACAAGAACTAACGAAAACAACTGAAATACAACAAAGCCCAGGGCACTCCCCGGCTAACAGTGCTTATATATATATATGCTATACGCTAACTGGGACACTCTAACCACCTCCTGGGGCACCTCCAGCTGGGTCTACTCCAGGACCAGCAGAGTAACCATGATAACCTGAAAACACATACAAGAAAACATTACCAGCCCCAGAGGGACATGGGGTCAAACCCTAGTACGGAGAGCAACATAAAACAGTTAACGGAAAGCAACAAGTAATATGCAAATGCTATGCATGAACAGCCGAGCACAACAGAAGGCTACAACCAACGGCAGGGAGCCAGAATCTCGAAGGCAACTCAAAGCTGATCAAGAATCTATAGCAACGAATAACAGATGTCAGTGGCCACGTGGTGTGTGAGTATATGGGAGCTACCCACTCGTCTCAACACACGGCACCAGATGCAACACATGGCTCAACCTGCTGTTGCCCAACTCATGAGGTGTTGGAGCTACCCACTCTGCCCATAGATCCCAGCAGGGAGATGAGGTACGGGAGTTACCCGCTCAGCCTCAACAGCATCCTGGTACGCTCAGAACAATAAAAAAAAGCATGGCTAAAAACAGATCTGAGCTCAAGAGATATATGCGTGTATGCAAAAGATGCAATGTTCAACACAGAATCATATACAATACGCAAAGCATACACAGCAGCAAGCATAATCACCCATGCTCAATCCAAAGTTGTAAAACAAGCTCACATCCGTACCTCAAGTCTTCTGTGCTACAATTACTACAACAGGGTCCCAAGCAACACAGATCTCACACCTGCTAAGCCAAATACAGATACTAACTCAGGGACAGTAACACAGAAACCACGAATTGGGAGCTACAAGCTCAACCCAAGTCTGTCCTACCCTTCTAATACAATAGAGAGCTCTAAACAAACACAAGAGGATCTGAACACTTACCCCAACAAGCTAGGACGGAACGCTAACAGACTACACAAGGGAGATGTCTTAGAACACCTCACCAGCTTCAAGAAAGCGTCCAAAAGAAGTACCCAAACGAAGCGTCTCAGCAAGAGGAGTCCAGCGCTACAACTCTTACTTCAATCGGAGCTGTCTACCGTCGGCAATCGAAAAAAATAAGGTTCGGTGAATAGTAGCTAGGGTATCGCGACAGAGTTCGATATCGGGAAATATTCTAAGTGTCGGGAAACAATAATAGAGAACAAAGGCAAAGTCCTCTATATACTCAAATCTATCCACGCTTTCTGAACAGATCCCACCGAAAAATTAAGGTACAAAGTTGATATTCCCACTCAGATCTTAATCTCTCAAAAGATCTCTCTCTACAGCAAACAGATCTCGACTAACTCAAACGACGTCGCACCGCCTCTACGGTCGCATCTAGAAACGTCACCCGCTACTCAGATCTGAATCTCTAGCGCAAGAGAAATCTGAAACTCAAAACGGAGTCGCTCTCTAACATTCAGATCTCTCTCAAATCTGAAGATCAACGCTGCTCACTACTGAGTCTCGCCCGCTAAAAACGTTGTCGTTCCAACTAATCCAAACGACGTAGTTTAGCTACTCGCTACAAAACAAGCAAGCGCGCTCTCTTCTGCTCAGCGACAACAGATTCCACCACGACTGCTGGACACAACCACTCAGCGATGACCAACACCCGCAATTACATAGATCCCGCAACAAAACTCTAACTCTCTAGATCTATTCTAAGGACTTATACAAAACCCGATAAATTCTCCAATCATATCGACTCAAAGCTGCACACCCAGACTCGTTCGCTCAAATTTGAATCTAGCAAAATCCGATTAATTAAGTCAATTAATCCTTCTAAAATTTCGGGTCTCACATCTCTCCCCCACTAAAACAGGATTTCGTCCTCAAAATCAATCAACTCCAAATGAAGAGTTCAAGATAACTGGGGAAATAAACATAAGCAAAGATCTATCGGGAAATAACAAAGAACCAACTACTGGAATCTGATACAACACTCACTCAAACATATGCGGCCACTCACGCTGCATCTGTTCTTCCAGGTCCCAAGTAGCTTCCTCTCTACCATGTTTGCTCCACTAAACCATCACTAAGGGAATGGTCTTATTCCTCCGCTGTTTCTCTTTTCTATCCAAGATCTGCAAAGGATACTCAACATAGCTCAAAGTTCTATCTAGCTCCACCTCATCAGTTCTCAACACATGCGAGGGATCTGGCTCATACTTCCTCAACATCGAAACATGAAACACATCATGTAAGTAAGACAAATTTGGCGGCAACAGCAAACGATATGCCAACGGCCCAATCCTCTCATCTATCTCATAAGGACCAACATAACGAGGAGCTAACTTCCCCTTGAGACCAAATCTCATAACACTGCGAAAAGGAGAAACTTTAAAGAAAACTAGATCATCAACCTCAAATTCTAAAGGTCTACGCCTCTTATTCGCATAACTAGCTTTGCGATCTTGTGCAGCTTTCATTCGCTGGCGAATCAAATTCACCTGATCTCTCATCTGCTGCACAAATTCTGGAGAAGACAGCTGCTTCTCCCCCACTTCTTCCCAACATAAGGCGATCTGCACTTCCTGCCATACAAAGCCTCAAATGGTGCCATTCCAATCGTGACCTGATAGCTGTTATTGTAAGAAAACTCAACCAAAGACAACGAATCTTGCCAGCTACCACTAAAATCCATCACCACAGCTCTCAACATATCCTCTAAAATCTGGATAGTCCTCTCAGATTGGCCATATTTCTGGGGGTGATATGCTGTACTCATAGTCAATCTAGTACCCAAAGCTGTTTGCAAACTCTTCCAAAACCTGGAAGTAAATCTTGGATAACGATCTGAAACAATAGAAACCGGAACACCAGGCAAACGCACCACAAAATCTACGTACAGCTTCGCCATCTTCTTCAACGAATAGGTCATGTTGTAGGGAATGAAGTGCGTAGACTTCGACAAACGGTCTATCACAACCCAAACCGCATCACAACCTCTGCTGGAACGAGGCAAATGCGTGACGAAATCCATAGTTATGTGCTCCCAATTCCACTGGGGCACCTCTAAGCTTTGCAACAAACCAGCAGGTCTCATCCTCTCCGCCTTGACTTGCTGACAATTCAGACATCGGGCTACAAAATCAGCAACATCACTCTTCAAACCTGTCCACCAGTAATGCTGCTTCAAGGCATGATACATCTTCCTTACACCAGGATGGACACTAAGTCTACTGCAATGCGCTTCTCTCAAGATCTCCTCCTTCAGATCAATCAGATTTGGCACAACCAGCCTGCCACGAAACCTCAAATGACCATCCGATGAAACAGAGTAGTCCTCCAACTGACCAGCTTTCACCTTAAGCTTCAACTCATGGATAGATGGATCAGTCCTCTGCGCTGCCTTAATGCTTGCAACAACCTGTGGCTCAACTTGAAAAGAAGACACCACAACATAATCTTCACCTCAGTAAAACCTCCAACCAGTAGTGCTTAGATGCTCATGGACCTTCGAAATCTGCATCGAATCCAGCATCGCCACTTGAGCCTTTCTGCTCAATGCATCACCAACTACATTCATCTTCCACGGCTGATATTTGATCTCACAATCAAAATCTTTTAGCAGCTCCATCCATCTATTCTGTCTCATGTTCAAATCTGACTGAGAAAATAGATACTGAAGACTCTTGTGGTCGGAGTACTATTCTCGCATTGCTCAGTCCACACAAACCTTTTGCTTTCTGATTCAACTGCGTCATTGGCTTAATCTATACTAGACGAATACCCTCTATAAAGCGCCGATAATAGCCAGCCAAACCCAAGAAACTACGAATCTCAGCAACATTCTTGGGACGCTCCCAGTTAATCACAGCCTCTACCTTACTGGGATCCACAGAAATACCATCGACTGAAATCACATGACCCAGAAACACAACTCAGTCTAACCAAAATTCGCACTTGGAGAACTTAGCATACAGCTGCGAGTCTCGAAGAGTCTGTAGAACCAACTTCAAATGCTCTTTGTGCTGCATCGGAGTCTTAGAGTACACCAAAATATCATCGATAAACACAATCACAAACTAATCGATGAACTCTCTAAAGACTCTATTCATCAAGTCCATGAAAACTGCAGGGGCATTTGTCAAACCAAAAGACATAACTAGAAACTCATAATGCCCATACCTCGTACGAAACGCGGTCTTCTCAACATACTGCTCATGGATGCGCAACTGATGGTACCCCGAACGAAGATCGATCTTAGAAAACATAGCTGAACCCTGAAGCTGATCAAACAAATCATCGATCCTAGGCAAAGGGTACTTATTCTTCACTGTCGCCTTATTCAACTGCGTAAAGTCGATGCACATCCTCATCGACCCGTCATTCTTCTTAACAAAAAAGATAGGCGCTCCCCACGGGGACATGCTAGGCCTAATGAAACCTTTTTCCAGCAAATCACTAAGCTGAACCTTAAGCTCCCTCAACTCAGCAGACGCTAAACGATACGGAGCTCTCGAAATTGGGGCTGTACCAGGTACCAACTCAATGCTGAAGTCTATCTCCCTCTTCGGAGGAAAACCAGGAATCTCCTCCGAAAACACATCCGGGAAATGTCGAACCACGGGAACCCTACTAAGCTCTACGCTAGAAGAAGAAGACGCATCTAAGGCATAGATAATAAAACCAGCATTCTAGCAATAACAGGCTAAACATCTCCATCGCAGAGACTAAAGGAATCTTCGACTGGGAATCTTGGCCATAGAAATTCCATTTCTCGCCATACTGGGGCATAAATCACACAATTCCATGTAAACAATCCACAGTGGCCCTATAGCTAGACAACACGTCCATTTCCACTATACAATCGAAATCCCACATCACTAGCCTGATCAGGTTGTCTAACAACACACTCTCGCCAAACCTAAGAACGCCATTCAACAAAATCTATTGGGAGAACAAGCTAGCTCCGGCAGGAGTCGCTACAGACACAACATCACACAAAGATGTGGTATGCAAACCATGCTCAACCACAAATGCATCAGCAATAAACTAATGTGATGCTCCTATATCAAACAACACACGCATAGGAAAATCAAAAACAAAGCAAGTACCTACGATCACTCCTTCGCCTGGCGTGCCCTCCGCTTGCTCCCTAGTCATGGCATTCACTTGGGCAAACTGAGGTCCAGAAAACTGAGGATGGGAAGACTGTCCAAATCGCAAAGGACCATGTAACGCCCGAAAATCCTAATTACGTGAATTGAATGCATGACTAGGAGGAAAACCTTATGATTATATGATTTGCATGTCATGTATGTGTTTATGTGATGATTTTATGCTCTACGTGTGCTTATCGCTTTACGGTACGGTTTGAGACCGATAAGCGGGGACGAGTCCGGAGTCGACCAAATCAAAATTTTAATGTTTTAGCACTTAGACATAATTTAAAGCAAAATATTTTTATTTTATGCACAATCTCCAAGAAAATGAGATTTTATGCACGGTTACCGAGGAGGACCCGTTTTTCGCCTATACGGGCCATTTTTATGACTTTTATGACACTTTTAAAATTGAGAGGCCTTATGTTACGAAAATTAAAGGCTTGGGGGATGATATTTAAATGTTTTTAAGCCTTTTTAAATAGGGGATGGGCTAGTATAATGATGGGCTTATATTTTTTTTGTATGGTATGCTTCAGATCTCAAGGTTTATGTTCATGATCATGCATGTACTCATATGTGCACCTCATGGTTTTGATCCTTTTTGCTTCGGTTCATTTCATGGGGACCTGGGGGTGGTCCAGTCGGAAGGGCTCCAGCAGTGGTGGCTGGAGCAGGGATAACGAAGGTAACAAGCGGAGACTGGTCACGGCGGCAGCTTGTGCAGGAGAGTGTATTTTAGGTTTAGGGTTGAGTGTTTGGTTTGGGCCGGTTCGTTTGGGCCGAGGGGTCGGTTCAATCGGGTTGGATCGAGTGGTTTATGTGTGAGTCGAATATTTTAAGTCGGGTCCGAATTATTTTATTTTTGGGCCGGGTTATTTTATTTTTAAAGTTCGAGTCATTTTTATCGGGTCAAGTCGACTTTTTAAGTTAAAATTTAGTTTTTGGTCAAATAACTTCGGATCAACGATTTTAAGTCAAAATCTATTTTAAGTTGCTGGAATTTTTAATTATATTGAGTTTTTAGCCAAACTAGTGGATTTTGGGCCGATATTTATTTTAATAAGTTTTAAGCCTTTTTAACGATATTGGGCCGAGTCCTTCAAACGATTTTAAAAAGGGTTTGTTCTTAGTTGTTGGGCCATTATGAGTTGGACTTAGTATGATTTTAAGTTTGAGTTGAGGCTTTGGGCTTAGAAGTAGTGGGCCAGTCGCTTGAGCCAGTCCTTGATCGGGCCGAGAAAATAATGCATAGGCCCATTAATATATATTTAATTTTATATGTATCATGTCATGTATTTAAGTATGTAATGTTTTAAGAAAATTAGAATATATTGATGGGCCAAGATTTTAAGTCGCATGATTTTTATGAAACGCATGCATCATGAAAGTTTAAAGAATGTTAAGGCATGAATGAAAATATTTTGAGAAATTGAAGTGTTGTGGAGCACCACGGGAACCCTACTAAGCTCTACGCTAGAAGAAGAAGACGCATCTAAGGCATAGATAATAAAACCAGCATTCTAGCAATAACAGGCTAAACATCTCCATCGCAGAGACTAAAGGAATCTTCGACTGGGAATCTTGGCCATAGAAATTCCATTTCTCGCCATACTGGGGCATAAATCACACAATTCCATGTAAACAATCCACAGTGGCCCTATAGCTAGACAACACGTCCATTTCCACTATACAATCGAAATCCCACATCACTAGCCTGATCAGGTTGTCTAACAACACACTCTCGCCAAACCTAAGAACGCCATTCAACAAAATCTATTGGGAGAACAAGCTAGCTCCGGCAGGAGTCGCTACAGACACAACATCACACAAAGATGTGGTATGCAAACCATGCTCAACCACAAATGCATCAGCAATAAACTAATGTGATGCTCCTATATCAAACAACACACGCATAGGAAAATCAAAAACAAAGCAAGTACCTACGATCACTCCTTCGCCTGGCGTGCCCTCCGCTTGCTCCCTAGTCATGGCATTCACTTGGGCAAACTGAGGTCCAGAAAACTGAGGATGGGAAGACTGTCCAAATCGCAAAGGACCATGTAACGCCCGAAAATCCTAATTACGTGAATTGAATGCATGACTAGGAGGAAAACCTTATGATTATATGATTTGCATGTCATGTATGTGTTTATGTGATGATTTTATGCTCTACGTGTGCTTATCGCTTTACGGTACGGTTTGAGACCGGTAAGCGGGGACGAGTCCGGAGTCGACCAAATCAAAATTTTAATGTTTTAGCACTTAGACATAATTTAAAGCAAAATATTTTTATTTTATGCACAATCTCCAAGAAAATGAGATTTTATGCACGGTTACCGAGGAGGACCCCTTTTCGCCTATACGGACCATTTTTATGACTTTTATGACACTTTTAAAATTGAGAGGCCTTATGTTACGAAAATTAAAGGCTTGGGGCTGATATTTAAATGTTTTAAGCCTTTTTAATTAGGGGATGGGCTAGTATAATGATGGGCTTATATTTTTTTTAAATAAAACAAGGTGGAAGGGCTTTTTAGCCCATTTTTTCACACAGCCTCCTCCTAAACTCGAAAATTTTCCCTAGCCCTCCTCTCATCAGCCAAATTCAGACTCCATACTCTCCTTGGTGGCTGAAAATTGCAAGTTTCTCCATTGGAACTCAAGGTGTGATCGTCTCCATTGTCCTCCGCCCCGGTATCACGTATTTTTGCTTCTCTATCAACCAAGGCATGTTATATTCTTTCTTTTCTCACCATACCTTAGTTTTACCTTAGATTTTAAGGGTTAGACGCCTAGTCATGCACTTAGATTTACGTTATAAGGCTTTGGTGTAGCAGAACAATGCCTCCCCGTCGCTATAGAGAGCAGCAACAGGATGATGACTTGCCTCCTCCACCACCCCAGATGACGTCATTTGAGAGGGCTAACGTGGAGATGTTAGCTGGGATTACTAGGCTGTTGGAGCGTCAGACAGAGCGACCCGGGAAGTCGCATGAGGAAAACGTCACAGAGAGGTTCCGCAAGCAGGGACCCAAGGAGTTTGCGGGGACTATAGACCCACTAGTTGCTGAGGAGTGGAATTTGAGTAGAACTGTAGGACCTCTAGGACTTGCCCTGAGAACTTTGACGGATAGGATTAGCGGAACCTAGAACGGTTTAGGTATCTAAACTACTTTTGGGATTTAGTATGACGGTAAGCGCGTGCCTGTGTGTTGTGTCCGTTTCAGGCGAGATTCGCGTGCTTGGTGTTACTACCCTAGCATTACTAGACTCAGGGGCGACCCACTCGTTTATTTCGAGTGCGTTCACGCAGAGGATGGGTATCACACCGGAGAGCTTGGGTATGGCTCTCGTAGTGACGGTTCCGTCAGGAGAGGAGATGACGACGACCAGCGTAGTTCAGGGGTTGACGATGATGTTCCAGGATCATGCAGTCCAAGCAGATCTAGTTGTGTTTCCGATTTCGGGATTCGATCTTATCCTAGGCATGGATTGGCTGACAGAGTTTGGAGCAGTGATTGATTTTCAGAGGCGGACAGTTTCTATCAGACCGCCAGGGCAGGAGGCCTTCTTATTTAAGGCAGCTAGGAGACCGCGGAAGCCTAGATTCATATCCTTATTGCAGGCCAGGAAGCTGGTGGAGCATGGATGTCAGGCGTTCTTGGCCAGTATTACTGCTCCAGGAAATTCAGCAAGCCCTTCGTTGTCTGATGTGGAGGTAGTCAGGGGTTTCGCAGATGTATTCCCCGATGATGTTGCAGGAGTTCCACCAGCGAGAGAGGTGGAGTTTTCTATTGAGCTTATGCCAGGTACCGTGCCTATCTCTAAGGCACCGTATCGATTATCTCCTACCGAGATGAAGGAGCTTAAAGAGCAGATTCAGGAGTTGCTTGACAAGGGGTTCATTCGCCCTAGTTTCTCTCCATGGGGCGCGCCAGTTCTGTTTGTGAAAAAGAAGGATGGTAGCATGAGGTTGTATATTGACTACCGGGAGTTGAACAGAGTTACCGTGAAGAACAGATATCCACTCCCGAGGATTGAGGATTTATTCGATCAGTTGCAGGGAGCTTCAGTGTTCTCGAAGATTGATCTGAGATCTGGCTATCATCAGCTGAGAGTTACGTTTGATAAAAAATAAGGAGTGTAGCAGGAGGTTGTGTATTGACTACCGTGAGTTGAACAGAGTGACCGTGAAGAACAAATATCCACTCCCGAAGATTGAGGATTTATTCGATCAGTTGCAGGGAGCTTCAGTGTTCTCGAAGATTGATCTGAGATCTGGCTATCATCAGCTGAGAGTTAGAGAGGAGGACGTGTCCAAGACTGCATTTAGGACACGCTACGGCCACTACGAGTTCTTGGTGATGCCGTTTGGTCTGAAAAACGCCCCAGCGATTTTCATGGATCTGATGAACAGGGTATTCA
>KQ995811.1:3818-28823 GCA_001598015.1 Dorcoceras hygrometricum | reverse complement strand
GAAGGACTATGGAGTTGATGCTTCTGAAGCGCCTATTCTCTGTGACAACACTAGTGCGATCGCGATCACCCAAAATCCAGTACCGCATTCAAGAACAAAGCACATCGACATCAGGCATCACTTTATCAGGGACCACGTGCTAAAGAAAGACGTCCGGCTGGAGTATGTGTCGACTGAGCAGAAAGTAGCTGACATCTTCACAAAGCCTCTACCAGACGCTAAGTTTTCTTATTTTAGAAACATATTAGGTCTCCTTGAATTTCCTTGATTGTCTGTGAGATAACAAATTTTTGAAGGTTGTCAGCTGTCTCTTGAATCAACTGTAAGTCTTTTGTTCAGGGGGAACGCTAAGACTTTCAGCTGAGGCAAGTTTCTCGCGTTGGGGGATTATCAGACGTAAGGCGAACCAGGAGCTGAATTGTTAAGCGTGACGTCAGCTGAATATGTTACGACTGGACACACTAATTTGTTACATATACACAGCTGATGCTTATTTGTGATCAGCTCCTGCCACCTTCAATGATACATTAAAAATCAGCTGTGATGTTGTTAAATTAGCTGTGATGTTGTTAAATCAGCCGCAGCAGTTGTGACGTATATACATTTTGGCGTGTGTTTTCAATCTTTTCCCTGTACGGGTAAAATCTTTCCAAACTATTTTAAAAATACTGTACGCACCATTGGATGATTGACACGTGGTTGTCATCATTCCACTCGTCACATCTACACTGTTTCCTATTCTTTCACCTTTTCGCATTCCTTACTTTTACAGTGTTTTCCTCTTTGCTAACGCTTACCTTACAAAATTTGCTCTCTAGTATTCTCGTATTCTCTTGTGTTCTCTTGCACCTATTTTTCAGGCAATCTCTCGCAATCTTTCGACTATTGACAATGGCATCTTCGTACTACACCAACACTCTTCATGTCAACTTTGCATCTGTTTTGAGTACCGTCTTCTCTGTGATATTATGGCAAAGACGATATCGGTAAAGGCAGGGTCCTTTGACGTACTCACCATGGAAAAATTTCTGATGTTGACTGCGATTATTTGTGAAGTGAAGATAAACTGGAACAGGGTATTGTTCAATATCTTGAAGGATATGGTGACTGCGGGGTCGAGGCAAGCAAAAGGCTATGCTATTCAAATTAGCTTGCTGCTGGAGAATATTCCAAATTTGGAACTGGGAGAATCGTCTGAGTTTTCCTCTTCAAAGATTTTAACAGACAAGACAGTTCATCGCTATATTGTTCTGAATGAAAAAGTTGGTGCAGAAGTAGTGGTTGCTGCACCACAAGTAAAGAAGGCACCCAAGAAACAGGCTGCGTCTAAGAAAATACCAGCTATTGCTGCTGTTGGAGAGCCAGTCCTGAAGAAGAAGAGGACGATGAAGAAGAAATCTTGCTCTTCACAAGAAAATTTGGAGATAGTGGTGGTTGCACAGGAAGCGGTTCCCATTCAAATCATTGAGCCAATTCCTGCTGCACCAGTCGTGGAGCCTAGCGCGGAGGAACAAAGGGAAACTACATCAGCTGTTCCTATTGATGAAGATATATCTGCTGTAGAGCAACCAGCTGATGTGGAGACAATTGTTGAAGGGTTTGATGAACCAGCAGTAGAGGGTACTGCTGAGGAGATAAGACCCCCATCTACTGATGATGTGGACAACATCATTGAGCAAGTGTTGGCTGAAACCGCTCATATTGAAGCTGATGAGGAAGATCACGGAGTTGGTACGTCTGATGTTGGAGATCAACCAGCTGGGACAGCTGATGATTCGGTACCTTGGTATAATCTTCCATATGAAGTGCTGATTGCTCGTGATTCTGAGCGAGTCTTTGAAACGGCCAGTGACACGAAAGATGAGGAGATGGAAACAATTGATGTTGGGGACCAGCAGTTACAGACTGTTGATGCGGCTGTCAGCAGGGCAGATGCTGCAGCTGATTATTTTGTGGAAGAGCCGGTGGAGGAAACAGAGACAGAGGCTGATGAACTATCAGCAGATGAGGCGAATTCTATAGAAGATATCTTAATGACAATTCCAGTAGACGTTCCTTTGCCTTCTGCTGGCGTGGAAATAACTAAGATTACTTTGGGGAAGGACATCAAAATTCCAGAAGTTGATGAAAGGACCTGGTACCTGGCCAGTCTTCCTAAGATCAAACCGGAGGAAAATGGGAAGAAGCCTCTTCATGAGAAAGACCCAGTCAAGGGCAATCCGGTGGAGGAACAAATTTTGTTGATACTTGCAGACATTGAGTGCCTTGTAGCGGGAAAATATTATAGACGACGTTGAAAGATTCTTTAATTCGTTTAGCTTTAAGAAACTAGCCAGTTTGAAAGTGGAATACATTTCTGCTAAGGAGGAACTCGTTTTATCGTGGGGAGAAGCAGAGTCGACAAGAGTAGCCCTCAACAGGAGGATGTACATTTTAACCAAGTACAGATAACTGCTGATCAGAAAATTCTTGGAGGCCAGGAAAATAAATTTTACCCCCGGTGATGGTGCATCTGCCGTTGACCTAAAAGTTTTGGATAGGTTATCAGATATTCATACTTTGTGTTGGAAGAGTTGAAGGAACAGGCAAAAGCACACGGTCTTACGTGGAAGAAGACGTGCTGCTCAAAGTTGTTTGAAGGACGCCCACGTGATCGCGGTGCCATCATAGCCAGAACCAACACCAACACTCCATCTAAGTGCTGGATTAGAACTATGATTCGTGTTGATGGAGTTTGGGTTGTATGCAGTGATCACTGGGCAAAGATCCCGAAGCCGATTGTACATAATGAAGTTCCGCGGCAACTGTCTTATGAAGACACTCTTCCAGCCGTCAGTACATTTTTCAAGTTGATGAAAAAGCGATGGGCGGATGTGTGTTTAGCAGTTTGTGAATTCTTCGTTTCCGGAAAATTGCTACCAGTAGGTTCAGTTAACTTTTGTCAATCTCTTGAGATTGTTGAGCCATTTTCGTGTTTTGTCTCTCGACAGCCGACTATTCTTTCTCTCGGATTATCTCAGTTTTGCACAGTTTTTGTTCAGAACAGCTTATTCAATGGGTTAAGCATCACAGACATTCGCAATTTTGTTTCGTCTATTGTTTTTGAGAGGACAGTGTTGCGAGATGTACAGAGATCTTCTGTTTCAGTTGCCAGTCAAAATGTACAGTTAGCATTCAGTTCCTTGTTGAGGATGAGGGTAACCAGATGGACATCGATCAGCGATTAGCCTCTCCAACCACCACAGCTGATTCTTCCATGAACTTTATTAACAATGACATTCTTTTGGGAGATGATGCAACTCCAAATCAGCCTTCTCTACCGACTGTCGCTACAAATCTTTCTGCTTTTCTTGACAATCTCAGAACATCTCTATCAGAGCGTCTTGACAGTCAGTCAGAGGATATCGAGCGTATTAAATGATTCTCAATGTGATATTTTAATCCAAAGCTAAATACGATTGATAAGGGTCTGTGTGACGCTCTGCTACTGCTGTCACTACTGATTCGATGGATTTCGAAAGGAATTTAGAGCACTTAATGTCAAAGTTACTTCTTTGGATGAGCAGGTGGCCGCTACTCGCAATGACTTGTTAGAATTTCGTGCTCAGGCACAGGAAACCCTCAATCACATTACCGACCAATTGAGCGAACTTATTGCTTATATCAACCGTGGTGGTAATGACAAAAAGGGGGAAGTGAGTAGCAGCCGCCCTCAACCACCTCCTGATGATCAAAACAGAGGCAGTGGGAATACAGGTGGTGGTAGTGGTGCTAGAACAACAGATATTGTGGAAAGATTTAGTGGCAGCTTCAGCAGAGAAGGTCGAGGCAGTGGTGGTAGTAGGAGTAGAGGACATTCCAAGAAAAGATATCCTAGCAGTGGTGGTGGACAGTTCAGAAGGTCCTTTGATGATTGGCTAGGATAGAATGGTTGTTGATTCTTTGTACAAATCTTATGTACAGTTCTTTAGTAATGAAAGTTTGAATTTCAGCAGTCCTTGTGCAATTTATTTTTGCCTATTTTTATATCTCGGCTGCTAAGTTTTGTCATCACCAAAAAGGGAGAATTGTTAGGATAAAATTTGTTAAGTTTTGGTGATAACAAAATAATATAAGTACTGAATTAAGCTAAGATCTGGAAAGACAGACGATGATATCAACTACGTATTTGGAACAAAGCATATTTCAGTCGACGGGTTGATATTCAGCTGATGGTTGTTAAGTGGAAGTATTCAGATGTTGCGTTGAGATTTTCAGATGTCAGATATCAGATGTTGATATTCGGGATTATTTCAGAGGTTGAATTATTACAGGTTATCAGTTTCTGGTACTGGATCAGTCGTTGGATTTTTACGTTAGCATTTGGTATTCAATCAGTCGTTGGGATAAATTCAGCCGTTGGTTAGTAATCAGCAGATGTTTTAGTTTCAGATGCAAGTTGTTGAGTGTTAGCGTATTTCGTTGAAGATTTCAAAAAGACAGCGTTTGGATAAGTTGAAACGAAAGCGTATTGGATTAGCGCTAGAATTCAGCCGATGGGTTTTGCATATAATCATATACTGGTATATCAGCTGTTGGTATATCAGCCGTTGGTATTTCAGCTGTTGGACAAATCAGGAGATGAAGTATTCAAGCGTTGTAACCAGCCGTTACGTCATAAAGGGAGATATTTGTAACGCCCCAGATTTAACGACTGCCCCCACTATACCAACACTGATCTTTTCAGCGTGTTTTGTCCTCACTCGCACGCACCCTGAGAAACTTCACAGAGGGTCACCCATCCCAAAATTGTCCCAAGTCAAGCACGCTTAACATTGGAGTTTTAAGTGATAAGCTCCCGAACGACTGCCCTCACTGTACCAACACTGATTTTTTCAGCGTGTTTTGTCCTCACTCGCACGCACCCTGAGAAACTTCACAGAGGGTCACCCATCCCAAAATTGTCCCAAGTCAAGCACGCTTAACTTTGGAGTTCTTAAGTGATGAGCTCCCGAAAAGAAGATGCACTTTGTTGGTATGAGTGGTACCAACTAAATCTCATAAGCCTTCCTCAACTAACCTTAATTACATCTATAACTTCCCAGTCACGTAATCCCTCTCAATTGTAACATCCCGAAATTCGGATTACGTAGAAATGAGTGCATGACTAGGGGGAAAACTTTATGTTAGCATGATTTGCATGTCATTTATGTGTTTACATGATGATTTTATGCTTTATTTGTGCATGTCACTTTACGGTATCGTTTGAGTTCCGGTAAGCGGGGACGAGTCCGGAGACGACCAAATCGAAGTATTCAAATGTTTTAGCCCTTAGACATATTTTAAAGCAAAATACTTTTATTTTATGCACAATTTCCAAGAAATGAGATTTTATGCACGGTTACCGAGGGGGACCCGTTTTTCGCCTATACGGGCCATTTTTATGACTTTTACTACACTTTTAAATTTGAGAGGCCACATATTACGAAAATTAAAGGCTTGAAGTCTGAACTTTAAACATTTTTAAGCCTTTTTAAGTAGAGGAGGGCTAGTATTATTAATGGGCTTTTATTTCTTTAAATAAAACAAGGTAGAAGGGCTTTTTAGTACACTTTTCATGCACCCTTCACCCTAATTTCGAAAATTACCCTAGCCTCTCCTCTCATCAGCCAACTTCAGCCTCCATCTTCCCCAAGGTGACCGAATTCTTGCAAGTTTTGGATTGAAACTCTAAGGTGTGGTCTCCTCCATTGTCCTCCGCTTCGGTATCACGTATTTTCGCTTCTCTATCGATCAAGGCATGTTATATTCTTCTTTTTCTCACCATATAGATCATAATACACTGTTTTTACAAAGATTATGCATGGATTTTCGTGTATGTTTCAGATCTCAATGTTCATACCCATGATCATGCATGCTTTCATATGTGCACCTCAAGGTTTTGAATTGTTTTACATGGCTTCGGTTGAGGGGATGCTTGAGGGGTCATGGCTCGATGTTAGGTGGTTCATGGTGGTCCTAGGAGTGGCTTGTCGTGGTTCTAAGTGGAGGTTTAAGGGTCGAACAGATGGCTAGATGTAGGGCACCACGCAGTGTTTGTTTCTGCATGCACGGTGCGGCTCCTTCCAAGCATTCGTTCTCCTTCGTGCGTGATCAGTTGGGGCCAAGGTTGGTCTCGTTATAACCGCCTTGACCTGGCGGTGGTCCATACGGAAGGGCTCCGGTAGTGGTGGCCGTAGCAGGGAGAACAAACTCGAAGACCAGCAGGTGGTCACGACGGCGCAGCATGGCTGGAGCGTCCACTTGCAGCGACCAGTTCTCCCTGGTTAGGTCACGGTTTGAGCCAAGGTCGGTTACGTTAGAACCGCCTGAACCTGGGGGTGGTCAAGCCAGAAAGGATCTGGCAGTGGTAGCCGGATCATGGAGAACTAACGCAAAAACCAGAGACTGGTCACGACGGCAGCTTGTGCAGGGGGGTGTATTTTAGGTCTAGGGTTGGATGTTTGGTTTGGGCCGGTTAGTTTGGGCCGATGGGTCGGTTCAAGCGGGCCGGGTTGAGCTGATTAAGTGTCAAGTCAAATATTTTAAGTTCGGTCCGAGTTATTTTATTTTTGGACCGGGTAATTTTATTTTTAAAGTCCGAATCATTTTTACCGGGTCAAGTCAACTTTTTAAGTTAAAATTTAGTTTTTGGTCAAATGACTTCGGGTCAATGATTTTAAGTCAAAATCTGTTTCTAAGTTGCTGGAATTTTTAGGAAATTGGAGTTTTAGCCAAATTAGTGGATTTTGGGCCGATATTTATTTTAAGGAGTTTTAAGTCTATTTTAACGATGTTGGGCCGAGTCCTTCAAATGATTTTAAAGTGGGTCATCCTTAGTCGTTGGGCCAAGTTTGAGTTGGACTTAGCATTTATTTTAAGTCTAGAAGGGGGCCTTGGGCTTAGTATTAGTGGGTCAGTCGCTTGAGCCTGTCCTTGACCGGGCCGAGGAAAAATAATGCATAGGCCCATGAATATATATTTAATTATTTATGTATTGTGTTATGTATTTAAGTATGAAACGTTTTAAGGAAATTAAATATATATTAGTGGGCCAAAATTTTTAAGTTGCATGATTTTTTTTTATGAACGCATGCATCATGAAAGTTTAAATTATGTTAAGGCATGAATGAAAATATTTTTGAGGGATTGAAGTGTTGTGGGGCAAAGTAATGATGAGAGTTAGCCGGGTAGCCGGCCCGGAGATCCCCTGTTAATGTATAATGATAATGAGCTTATTGATACTCGTGTGACATCGGGTGAAGTGGCAGCATAGAGGTGTGACATATAGGGATCTTGAGGTAAGGTCGGATGAACCACACCGCCACGTACGTTGGTTTATAGATTGATCAATCGAATTTAATGGCTCTCACTTCATGAATACGACTCTCATGCTCTTTTAAGTTATGTTATGTTTATGCTATGCCTTAACAGATATGTTATATAATGAATTATGTACGACTACTGTATGAATTAATGTTTAAGCTCTTTTAAGCACGCATATCATGAAAATTATGTTCCTATACTTATGTGTCTGTATGTGGTTTTATTATATGTACCTTGTTATTAGCGGATATAGCATGCTGGGCCTTTAGGCTCACTAGGTTTAAATGGTGCAGGTGAGCATGATAATGTTGATGATGAGATTTCTCCGACCGGTGGTGAGGATGTCTGATGCTCCACTGCGGCTGTTATCCCGTGACCACTCAGTTATTTTATGCCTTTGCTTTTAGACATGTTTTCCGCAAACAGTTTTGAATACTCTGATTTTTATGTTAGCCCGTGTGATGTGGATTGAGGATGTTTTGCAATTTTTTTTAAACGGATGTCGAGATGATGTTTTTAATGCTTAAGTTATGTTTTTTATTTCTAGCTTTCATTTAATGTATATTCCACATCGGCTTTAAAAAAAAAATTTGAGGTTTAGTATGTTTCAATATTTCAAGTGATCAGCTGGTGCATATTTTCAGGAGTTGAAGCTATCAGCTGGTGCATATTTTCAGAAGTTGAAGCTATCAGCTGGTGCATACTTTCAGATGTTCAAGTCATCAGCTGGTGCGCAAACAATGAAGTGATTCAAATTCGATCATATACTCAAATTGAAAAAGATCGATGGCCATAACAGAATCGTACAATTTCCTGGAATTAAGGAGACAAGATCGGTACTATTTTGGGTAAATAGTACATATTTACAGATGTTGTTATACGATGATTGCACAAATATAGAAAATGACAATCTGGTTCTGACGATGTGCAATTTACCATTTGGTGGAGCAGGATACGTTTACAGATCAACAGATTTCAAAAAGGGATTTTATTTTCCTTTACAGAGTTAATCGATCATTGTGAATGAAGACTATAAATAGCAGGAGTTTGAATTGAAGAACAACTTTTTCTCTCAACCTCTTGTCGTCACTCTGCCAATTTTACGAGCGCATTGCAATTTAAAGTTATTCTCCATTCGTTGTTATTCATTTTTTGAGTCTGTAACAAACGCGTTGTCTAAAAGCCGTTTGAAAATATCTTTCTAAGTGTTGTAAAACCAGCAGCTGCGTCTGCGTGATTGTTTGTGGAGTTGCTAGGAGTTCACCTTGAGCGAGGCTCGGTGATCGGATGTTTGTAGAAGGCCTGCACGCATCAAATCTTCTAGTAAAACCTTCCTGAAAAGAAAGAAGGGGAGACGTAGGATATTTATATCCGAACTTCCAGAAACAAATTCTCTGTCCCTTAACTCGTTACATTATGCATTATTTACTGTTTACATTGTTCACTGATTGATCGGTTTCTTTCCGCACATTTTTGTTAACCGAGAAATCAGCCTTTAAAACTGAGACACCTTAAGTCTGGTAACTCGGACTTAAATTTAGCGGTGCTTGTAAAAATAGTTTTAAACGGTTTCGAAAATTTAAAACACCAAGGAGTTCATTCAACCCCCCCTTCTGAACTCCTAGGCATGTTTTCGTGCCATATTGATCCTATCATACTCAAATCTATACACGCTTGTTGAACAGATCCCACCGAAAAATTAAGGTACAAAGCTGATATTCCCGCTCAGATCTTAATCTCTCAACAGATCTCTCTCTACAGCAAAAAGATCTCGACTAACTCAAACAACGTCGCACCGTCTCTACTGTCGCATCTAGACACGTCACCTGCTACTCAGATCTGAATCGCTAGCGCAAGAGAAATCTGAAACCCAAAACGGCGTCGCTCTCTAACACTCAGATCTCTCTCAAATCTGAAGACCAACACTGCTCACTACTGAGTCTCGTCCGCTAAACCAAAACGTTGTCGTTCCAACTAATCCAAACGACGTAGTTTAGCTACTCGCTACAAAACAAGCCAGCGCGCTCTCTTCTACTCAGCGACAACATATTCCACCACGACTGCTGGACACGACCACTCAGCGATGACCAACACCCGCAACTACACAGATCCCGCAACAAAACTCTAACTCTCCAGATCTTTTCTAAGGACTTATACAAAACCCGATAACTTCTCCAAGCATATCGACTCAAAGCTGACACCCAGACTCGTTCGCTCAAATCTGAATCCAGCAAAACCCGATTAATTAACTCAATTAATCCTTCTAAACTTTCGGGTCTGAAATTTGTCACACTATTGTCTCCTCATATAGCATAGGATATCCACACACAAGGGCAAACGGTGAATCCTCGACAACGAAGCATCGACTCCTACATGCATCGGGACCTCCCAACCCCGCCACCTGATGACCCCAACTGAGTCGATAAACGGGTCAAAGTGAGGCACCTATCATGTAATTCTCAATGATTTTTTGAGTAATAAGGACTAATTTGTACACCCAAGACCTCAAACTTAATCCACTCGACAAATGGTAACCACTTGAAAAGTCCGAACGAGGGTAGTTCGATAGATCACCAGGTAACTATCCATCTGCATGCTCAGAATATCACTATGTTCCCTACCAATGAAATGTGGTACTTTACATCCCAGATGCTAGTCTCAAGCTCGGGCGGCCCTTATCCTCTTTTGGATGGCCCAATCGACTAGGAACATGTTTAGAATACACAATGACTATTAGATGTGTTTCATGATAGCCATCAAATCCACGACTAGGAACATCGTTAGAATACACAATGACTATTAGATGTGTTTCATGATAGCCATCAAATCCACTATCACATCTAACATACACTATAATGCATACAAGGTCTTTATCCAACAATTGTAATCATAATAATGAAGATAAAGAATGCCATAAAAGAATGTGAATTTCATAAATAAAGATCGTTACATAGAGTCAATAAGAATCCACAGGCCACAAGTTGGCTAGTTGGACACCTACTCTAACAGTACCAACCATGCTGATTTCCAGAACATGATCGTTTTCTATGAATATAGACCCTCCTGAGTCTGGTTCATAATGCTCGAACCATTCTTTCCGAGATGTCATGTACCATGTCATTTCCCAAGTCCCTAATCCATGCATCACAAAACTTTTATTTGTCTTTCACAACTATTGTTGCTTCACTGAATAATATTTCAGCACCACATGAAGTACTAACCATATTTTCTTGAGAACCCTTTTCAGTATTCCTCGCACTTTTTCTTGAAGTGTCATTTACCGCAGCAAATATTTTTTTGCTTACTTCGTGCTTTTGATCTAACATTTCTATGAATCCCTCTGATGTCACGTTCTATTGATCGTCAACATCTCGACTTGCTTTGAAGATGTCAACCTATATTTCTTATTCTTGAGTCGACTTTTTTGGCTAAGAACCGCGCTTAAAATATCATCTAAATTTAAACATCCGTAAGGATAATGTTAGTTATGTTGATGATAAGCTGACCATATGAATTCAGTTAACTCTAAAATAGAAGTTCTGCACGTTCTTTTTCCCCTATTATATGCCCCATAAAAATGAGCTGGGTAAATTACTATTCAGTGTATTAATATGGTCGGTCATTGATGTAAATTCCGCCATCGAAGAGTATGTAGTTTTCTCTTCAGTAAAATTTTGTTGTGTAGAGAGTTGACCTCGTCTTTAGTCAGAGTATCCCAAACTTTTTTTTTTGATTTTATTTAAGTGATACTAGACAAATCTTGTTCTGTTACTATTAATTGTATATTGGAAATAGCAACACCATTCGACTCATTCCACTTTTATCATCTGTGAATTCCCTCAGTCTATCTCCAGTAGCAGCAAAAACAACGTTATTTCATTAAAATTGTTTGTATCTTCAATTTCCATTATATTTTTATACCTCGTATTTTACCGTGCCATTATGCCAATTAATGAAAATTTAAAAAACTTTTTGTGATGTGGAAGATCAGTCAAAACAGCAGTCACATAGTCTACTCAGAATTTAAGAAATTTTATACCAGGCTCTGATACCACTTTGACCTCGAGATAAAATATAAAATTTGAGAATAAAAATGACATCAAAAATTTTACTTCGGAGACCCCAAAAAATTATTATGGCAAAAATCATGGACAATATGAAACATTTCACTATAATATTTTGATAATATACCATTGCAATATTTATTCTAAAAGACATGCTTTCTCTTAATACAACACAAATTTATCTTACAAATATTATTGAACACACTCAAATATTTATGAGTATTTTAAATGGAGAAGAGAGAACTGAGAATGAGATGAATAAAATGACAAAATCCAAGCCTTTGAACACATGTTTCATAGCCAATTTTCTTTCTCCTATATTCAATTACCAAACGTTTATTTAATGTGTTGTTTTGTTGTCTGCCGCATGGTGTCGACAGAGGTAATTAATATATCGAAATTATATGTAGATATACTGTGTGTGGTGTATGTCTATAAACACACATACACACACCAACACATATACATATATATATATACATATATATATATATATATATATATATATATACATGTGTTAGGATCAAGCGTTTATCATTAGGCCAAAAGCTATAGTTGTTAGCCAATGTGCAACTTTATTTTCTTATAATGTGGCAACACAGAGTGCACCTATTATGCGCGTTAGGGTTGGGTTGTTCGGTCCATGAGTCAGGAGAGGTGCGTGTCTAACTGCTGGTGCTGGCTCAATTCCTTAGAGATCCTCTTACCCTTCCCCTACCGTCGGCCCTATCCCCAGCAGAGATAGTGTGACACCATTATCCATGGGAATCAACGGAGTGGAGTTAATTGAATAAACAAGAGGAATAGAAGGGCTGAATGCGAATATTATAAGCTGTATTTCCTTACTAAACCGATATACAAACAACTGGCGCCAAAAGTAAATAGCAACAACAGATTTGAGCATACAGACCTCTGGATCAACTTACAAAACGAGATATTACAACTATTGGAACTCTATATGAATTCTCTATTGTTGTAATGGATCTTAATACAGTTTTGACAAAAGATCAAAAACAACAACACGGAAACACCGGCCTTCAATAAACACACACATGCCCCATCAGGTTCAGCTCCCGCCTCCCGTCTTCTCCAGATCTGTCTCACATGCACCATGAAAGCTAATGAGCATAGGGGCTCAGCAAGTAAAACCGAGAATAACAAAGATCACTTAGTGCAGGCAGACGCATACGCAACTTAAAATATTTATAGTTTAAAGGAAGTCAGTTTAAACATAAATTCTTTTCGTTAAAATCAGATTTGGAAAAGCAATCCCGATCTCAGCTATATTTTTCTTATGACTTATGGCTTAGAAGCTCTCTTTAGGTCCAATGGTGCTTGATCAAGCTACATCTGAATTCAGTAACAATATGGCGAAACATCGTCCATAACAATATGAAGGGGCAAGTGATTCCTTCGACAGTTAGCTCACCCTTCCATCTTTGACTGTATGTTATCTATGCCATAAATCCTTTAAAACTGAACATTACTTCCTTTAAACAAAGCATTTGATCGAAATCGGATCTTCAAACATCGGGGTTCGCTTCTTTAAAAACTCCTTTCTCTTAAAATAATACTTTGCACCTGAGCATACAGCTTTGGCTAAAGAATACATGTCTCAGACGGAGAAAACAGATTTGACGAAAAAAATCGTACCGCTAGCGTAAAAACAGATTTGGCTATAGGAATAGTACCGCTAGCATAAAACAGATTTGGCTTCTGGAATTATATCGCTAGCGTGAAACAGATTTGGCTTAGGAATAGTACCGCTAGCGTGAAACAGATTTGGCTTCTGGAATTATATTGCTAGCGTGAAACGGATTTGGCTATAGGAATAGTACCGCTAGCGTGAAACAGATTTGGATTCTGGAATTATACCACTAGCATGAAACAGATTTGGCTTATGGAATTATATCACTAGCGTGAAACAGATTTGGCTATAGGAATAGTACCGCTAGCATGAAACAGAATTGGCTTCTGGAATTATACCGCTAGCGTAAAACAAATTTGGCTATATGAGTGGTGATTGGGTACGAAATCAGATTTGAACATAGAAATAGTATTGCTGCATCACAGACGACATCCAAAGATACCATCTAAGCAGTACAAAAATCCCGATTCGACTAGCATCGCTGATTAACTTGGAGTCAAGTCCAGACGCCGCCATACACCAGAACGAAGGAGTTCATAATCATACATTAAACTCGAATATGTGCTGCTCAGTGTTTTAAAACAACAATAATCGTTCTGAAACATGCTGGAGAGTTTTAAAAACAGAATTCAACTCTGTGACCCTGAAACATTCATTTTAAATCAAGCAAGAGCATAAACATAAGCTAAACTTTGGCATAAAACAGGCAAGTAATCACAGAACTAGAAGGAACGATATATATACTTTCATGGTGTAGCAAAGAATCAGCTTTACTTGCCTTATACTGGAAATCACGAAGAACAGCTGGTTTCGGCAGGAGATCTCCTCAAGCACTCGCGACGAGCTCCTTAGAATTTGAGAGAACTAAAGATTTTCTTGGCAAGCAAAAATGAGCTTCTAACTTCATGAAATCAATCATATATGGGAGTATGATTTGTAGTAGGTGAAAGGTACAAAATTAGGCATGGCACACCATACCCTCTCTTTGTAAATGATAAAGATTCCCTCTTACTATTTTAATTTGCAAACTTGTCGTAAGATTTTGAAAAGAACTTATCTCTCATTTAAAGAATTTTATTTTCGAATGAAATCTGAATCAGCTCGAGTTGTGCTTAGGGTGAAATCTGACCGGAAACCTTCTGAATCGTGTTCGATGCTGAAAGAAAGAAATCAGCTTTAAATAAATAAAACTAACTTGAGCTGAAATATGGATGCTCAAAACAACCCTTAAAATAAAAAGGTTAATAATTGTGGTCCTATGGATTTTTGGGACGTTACAGATAGTATTACCCGTTAAAATCTGACGTCACACTTTTATAGCCCACGTGGCCAACCAGATCAAGCGACATAACGTCAGCAGCTTGACGTACGAGAACTTCCCAGGAGGTCACTCATCCAGTACTGTTCCCACCCATGCACGCTTAACTCAACAACATGTGAGTAGTATTGTAGGCACTTTATAACGAATGTAGACTCGGGATCATCGAGGATAGTGTGAAATACTATTTCTTTAAAACGATATTGCCCCGTCCAGGTATTTACGATAGTGACAATCGTTTCTCAAAATACAACGACGAACTTCTCGTAATAGGAGCACACCAAATTATGAGAACAACAAACTTTTTCAGCTGCTTTTTGGACTCAGAATGCAGAGAAAGTGTGGATTTGAGAGAGATTAGAATGCTTGGATTTTCTGATGTTGATTTCAGACTTTGGGGGGTCCTATTTATAGAGTTTGAACAGTCAGTGGGCTTTTGGTGAATAGTCATGTCTCTTTAGGAAATGCTTAATCGTAGCCATTGGATCTACATCTAATGGTCCAGATTGTGTCTATCCTGAAGGATCATGACCTTTAATTATGCAACCCCTTGATTGAACAGTTCGCATCCGTCCATCCTAGATCAGACGCTCCAGATTACATCGTTTCACCAATGGCCTGGTCGTGTCTTTTCACAATCCATCTAACTGTGTGAAGTGCAAAGTGCGCCTCAAAGCGCCCATTGCGACAGTGCGACGTGCATCGGCACCGGCACCGACACCTGCTCGGACAAGGGCGGGGCTCGTAGGTGCTTCGCACCTACTCGTCCTCGAAGAACTTTCTCGGGTCTATTACAACCTGTATTAATTATTTACACATAATACGAATTTATACATAGTCAAGGTTTGATTAGGCTCTTTTCTCGATGTGGGACAGTTTTTCCAATAGTTTGGCTTTAATGACTTTATTAATTTCTCATTCATCCAAAATCTGTTTGAGCAAATTAATATTTCAAAACTATCTACTCGAAATATAAATTCAAGTTTTCAAGTCAATTTAGACTTTCGTCAGACGGTTATATCTCGATTAATTAATTTGGGTCTTATCCATTTTCCAATAAGTATAACATCTCCATCTATATATGTGATACACTATAATTGTATTGTGTATGTAAATAGGGATTTTGGTGTAGAGTCGTCGGAAAGAATAACAAATTTATATATAGACACACGGTGGATCAGATAAGAAAAGAAAGGACTACATGCATGACATCAATGGTGGGCGTGACTTTTTAACCGTAGCCATCCCGGCAATTGCAAGATATTTGCAAAATAGTTTTATATTATTGGACAATATTTAACCGCATCATTATCTTCATTAATCATCCTGATTAAATATCTTCACGTGAAATTAATTAGATTATGTCAAAGGGCGGTTAATGGCCCCACTTTTGCACACCCCTTGAATTTAATTATGATTATAGATTAATATGTGACAGGTTAATGGTCACAAACAAAGTGGAAAATTTTTAGCTTTTGATCCGATCATTTTGGCGTTTGTTTTTGTATTCTCGCTAAAAAATAATAATTTTGAATTCAAAGTAATATTAGACTGTAGTTCGGGATTGAGCTTATCATTTTTTGTTTCATCGACGTCAATCAAATTTTCGAATTAAAGTTCAGGTTCTTACATAAAATTTGTATTGAATAAAATAACTTAAAATAATTTGAACTCAAACCAGACTAGGGATAAATTTGAAGTAATATTTGAATTACGGCTGACTGATATGGGATAATTCTAATTAAATATATATTTTGCATCCAAAACTTTGAAGGCTGCTTATGACGTACATTAGAAACATTTTCTTTTTTTTATAAAAACTCTTAGATTTTATTTAAATTCAATGTTTTAAAGCATCTTAGAACATCATTGGGAGAGGGAAACGAAGGAGAGAAATTGAATTGATAATGTTTGATAGTTTTTGTAACTCATTTTGAAAATTTTATACGATTTTATAATTTATGCTACATTAAAGTTTATATATTTTTTAATGAGCCTCTTGCCTGCCACATATTCTTGTTCTCGTTGTCTTGGTCGTTAAGGTGACATTGTATAATACATAACCTTCAAGAAAATTTGTCGAAATTGACCATCTAATTCGTTAACATATTCGATGCCAACTAGAAAAATAAAATAATAGATTCATAATTTACTAAATTTTGAATTTTGAAAAACTATTAATTATGGACTATGATTCTGAGTGTTTCATAAGTTTACACAAGGGTGAGTTGAAAAACATGTTAAGCCGGCTCCGTCGATGGTTTCCGCTTATATAGAAAGATAAATAGTCATAGTAAAAGCCATTAAAAATTATTAAAGATGTGACCCACTTCTCTTATTCCATGAAGAAAGCAGGAAGGAAACAAACTAACAAACTTCAAATACAAGAACAAGCATATAAATAAATAAAAAACCATAGTAAATGATTAAAGATGTGACCAACTTAATTTCAACTCAAGTGTCTTTCTTTTTTTATTCCAAGAACAAAGCAGGAAGGAAACAAACTTAACAAACTTCAAACACAAGAACAAACATGTAAAAGAAACTTCTAATTTTCCATCATTTAAGATTACAAAAAACAGATCTAATGATGGATGTTTCATCACTTGGGAGACCATAAAACCCTCTCCTTGTGATCCATGAGAGCTCTAAATTCAACTACATCATCTACTATTTTCATTGCATCAGATTCTGCAAAATGGCCTAAAATATGCAGCCTTCTGCATGCCATGCAAAGGGAATGAACTAATACTCCAATCCCATAAAAGGTAACTAGAAAACGATCGAAAATATAGCGAGAGATAAGGAAGAAGAAGGTGAAAGTAAACGAAAATAAGGGCTTGAGGGGTGATTGATAATCTAGAAGGGAGAAATTGGATGAGGTTGGATGAAAGTGAGACGAAATCCGAAAAACTTTGTACTTTTTCTGAAAAATCCCAACTATGTAACGTGCTGCTCAATCATGATCTTTCCAAGAGAAAGGTTTCATAGGACATGATGAAGAAGATGATGAAGCCTTACTTTCCTGAATGCTTTGAGAATCAACATTTTGTGAAGATTCATTGTGATGAATACTTTCAAAGGGGAGATTTGGAGGCATCAAAAGATGGTCATCCCAAGCCGGACTCATCGGAACATAGCCAGCGGAGGCGGCATTGAACCAAGCTTCGTTCATATCTCCCCAAACCAATTCGGAAGATGGCGATATGTCCCCATCTCCGGCCAAGTTCTCCACATTTTCTTGCGCAAGTTCGCTCCCAATCAACCCGAATCTGGAGATATCGGCGGCTTGGTCAGCTTGCCGCGGTTCTTGAACTGGTTGAGGCTGAGATAAAGCCCCGACGGCGGTTCCTTCACCGTAAGTCGAAGCTTCCGCCGCCACTGATTCGTTCTCTCTCCCAATAAACCGTTCGGGGAAATTCAGCTTGGCGTTCTCTCCTCTCAACTTGAACGCCTCGCGATCATAGGCCATGGCTGCATCCTCTGCTGTGTCGAATGTGCCGAGCCAGAGGCGGGTTCTGTTTCGAGGTAGGCGAATTTCGGCTACCCATTTGCCCCAATGCCTCTGCCTCACTCCCCTGTAAAGCTTCGTGGTCGTAAGGGGGGCCATCGGTGGACGGAACACCGTCGTCCCGTCTCGCCCCAGCCTGTTCATCATCATCATCATCCTATTCCTCGGGCTCAAATTCAATGCACCACTCCAGTACTGCAGCAGCTGCTGCTGCGCATCCCCTATGAAATACGGCGGGAAACTGAAGCTCTGAAGCTGATGATCGCTCTGTGGAGCGAAAGAAATCATCTGATGCTGCTGTTGGAGAAGACTCTGCTGCGCAGGCGGAGGGAGGAACGGGCTCGGCGGAGAATGATCAAATGCAAATGGGAATATAAGCCTCGAATTTGGAGGCTGAATAGGTATTGTGAGAGGGGCAATGGATAGAACAGGCTGCGGTACTGGCTGAGTCGAAGAAGAAGAAGCGGACGAAGAAGAAGAAGAAGGGACATTTTGGCTGGCCTTCTTCCGAGGCCTATTCGACATGGAAGCTTCATCAGAAACAGGCTTCCGTTCAAATTCTTTGCCTTTATCCCTTCGAACTGACTCTTCATCACTTTTTTTGGATTTTCCTTTGCCTTTAGTTGAATCCATTTGCCACAATATAATAACTGTCTTTGTAATAACCTAAGACACAAAAATAGATAGATATATATATATATCCAACGCCGCCCGCCCACTGGAACAAACGAACACCAAAATCAAGAAAACTTAGGAAAATCTGAAGTTCCCAGAAGCTAAAATTCACTGGGAAATCGAGAAAAACAGCAATTCTTGGGGTTTAACAAAAACTCAAGACGGAATCACATAACACAGAGCGAAGAACTGGATTAAAAGGCACAGAGAGCGAGCGGCTTTTCGAGGAACCCACGCGAAATCCAAGATTTTTTGTATGTTTGATATCTTTTAATGATTTACAGCGTCGAAAGGGTGAAATTTGATTGTTTGAATGGAGAAGAGAGTAGAAAACTCGAGAAAATAGTGGGGAAGGCAAATGGCCAAGTGAAGAATTTATATATATATATAAGTTTGATATGTTGGGCACCTCACATGAACACCAGGTTGACGTGGCAGCATCTGGAAGTGTCACGTCAGCCTGATGCCCATATGAGATGCCCACCATCCATTTCTTTATATATTTATTGTTAAAATGAGCAACAAAGACTAACAAACTTGGTCTATGATCTATATTTTTATAAATAAAAAAATTTTATTCAATTATTGTATCGTATATTTTATTTGGTAAAAATAAAAATAACATCTAGTTGAGTAAATCTTCATCGTATTTATATCCTGATAAAAAAATATGCTTGAAATTTTAAATTATCCAATTATCCATAATATAAAAAAATTAAAATTTTCTTCAAAAATTGATATTTTCTTAAAAAAATTGAAATTTTTATAATATCTGGAACTCAAAAGGTGTTAATATACATATGCATTAAAGTGTGCAAAGGGCACTAGGAAGTAATAAAATGTACATTTAGTTATTTTAAAAAATATAAAAAAAATTAAGTATTTTAAGTCGAGTAAATTTGTCTATTTTTGTTTTTGTTTTATTTCGAGTAAAACATTAAATGGGTGTATTGGTTCTAAACTTTTAGTAACTTTTATAGTGTTTAAAAGGAAGGTTTTTAATCTCAATTTTATAAACTGTATAAAAGTTTGGTAATATTAAAAATAAATATTTGTAGGTTTAAATTCAAACTCAACTTTTAAAAACTTTGGAAAGTTAAAAGATATTCAAATTTAACAACCCCATGAATATTTATTAAGTACAAGAATTTGCATAAGGTACAACTATAAACTGTCAAAAATTATCTCTTGAACCTTAGGATTTGGATTGACATTTCACACACTTCAGGTTTGATAATTCTCTCTATACAAATACCACTTAACTCATTATTTTCTCGTTCATGTTTTCTTTCTTTCTTTGGACATCTTCTATTACCACCAAATAACTTTTACAATATTTAAGATAAAAATTTATTCTTTAGATATTAATATATATATATTTTTTAGATTTCTAATGTCAAAATATTGTGATATTTAATAACGTATTTACTTAAATTTTTTAATTAAAATTCAACATACTAAAAATTGTTGTGTTAATCTTACGAGATTAGTATTGAGATAACTCACCGCCTACGAAGTTCTCGTACATCAAGCTGTTGGCGTTGTATCGCTTGTTCTGGTTGATCAGGTGGACTGTATTGGCGGTAGGAAATGGTAAGACTGATATCAAATAGATATGAGATAACGCCAGCAGTTAGACAAGCATCACCCCGAACTAATGAGTCTAAATAGCCCGACCCTAATGTACATAATATGTGCACTCTATGCTGCCACATTATAAGGAAATAAAGTTGCGTCTTGTCTAACAGCTATAAGTTTTTTGTTGTCTAGTGGTAAGCGTTTGATCATATCAATTGGTATCAAAGCGAGGTCAAGGTTTTGAGTCTCCCAAAAAACCTATTTTCTATGCTTAGGGGATTGTTGAGTTAGGTATGCAAGGGTGGGTGTAGTACAGGGATAAGTGAGATCCTGAGAAATTCTCGTACGTCAAACTGCTGACATTACGCCGCTTGATCTGATTGATCAAGTGGGCTATAAAAGTGTGAATCTAGATTTTAACAAGTAATACTATCTATACTGGAGATAGACAGCGGTAGGATAAAGGTAAGACTATCTCAAATGGATACAAGACAGAACTAGCAGTTAGACGTGCACCTCTCCGAACTCATAGACCTAACAATCCGATCCTAACGCACATTATAAGTGTACCTTGTGCTGCCACATTATAAGGAAATAAATTTGCATATTAACTAATATAGTTTTTGGCTTATTTGTAAGCACTTGATCCTATAAAAAATCATATAATATTTATTGACCTTATAATGATATTTTTAATTAATAACGACACACTCGCGCACAATAAATATATTTCGTTTATATACTACTAAAATTTATAAATACAGTCACACACTATATATGGGTAATTTTGAAATATTTTAAAAATCTATACACTTACAACAATTATTATAGCTATATATTTTTTTATATTAGACATAAATAATTTTGGTTTATTTTATTGGAAGAAATATTTTTAAAAAATATAATTAAGATAAGAATTTGTTTCTGGATGTTCGACGCCAAGTTTTTACGTTTTCCCTTCTTCATTATCTGCAATGTATTCCACTAGATACAACGTAACGCGCATCGATTAATCCACAATGATATATCTTAATTTTGAAGGGTTTAATTGCTAATTTCATTACCCTTCTTCAACTTCAATTCAGCGATTCAGTTTTCGTCCAAGCTGAATTTTCAGATTTGAGCAGGAATTCGGTTCGCAGGAGTTGACCGGTCAAATACTATCAAACACGGTTCAGGATATTTTAAATCAGGTTAGATATTTTTTTTTGTTGGCTTGTATACAAAGTTGTACTTTCAAAGATATTTTTAAAATGGTGAGCTCATACTTCCTGTTTTCTTATAAAATCACGTATCATAATTTTTCACACTATAATCAAACTTTTTCAAAAGAAATTTCATTTTTAAATCGATGAATAGCTTTCCACCAACCGACCGGAAACTTGAACTTTTTCAAAGTAATTTATGGATCGCGCTTGTAAGTGGTTCAACGTCAGAAGATTTATGTTAGCTGTGTTCAGCAATTGAGGTAAGTAAACTCTGTTTCTTGTTGTACTTTCGAAAGCGTATATTGATTCCCTACTTGGATTTGTATGAGTTTTAAAAATTTGAAAAATGTTTGAAGTTTTTCAAACACAGAGATGATTTCTTGATAAAGTATTGGTTTTCTGGATTTTTGATTCATAAAAGTTGTTCGAAATTATTTTACGATGTTTGAGATAGTTTTCTTCTTGAAAATTATGGGATGTTCTGCAAGTAGCTTAGAAGCAGCTTACGTGCTTTTGTTTCAGTAGCTAACAAGCAGCTTACATGATTTTTTTTCTGGAATGTTCCTTAGATATTTTCGATTGCTTCAGACTAAGGATATCTTTAAGCTGTTATTCGTTTTGAGCTAAGTTCGCGATCTGTTTCTCTCGAGTTGATTTTTAATTCTACTCCGAGCCGATCTGAGCTCGCGATCTGATTTCACTGTCCGGTCTAAATTTGACTTTGTTTGGCCATTGTAATCCAGTCTGCTCGTTTAAGTCGTGTTGACTTATCCTAATCTGAGTTGACCAAACAGCCCATATCTGATTTTCTATTCTGAGCCAGTACGCTCGCGTTCTGTTGTACTCCGAACTTATTCATTTTAGGTCCACTCTGGACTGATACTGTAATTTTAAGTTTAGTTATTCTTTCCTTTAGCTTTGATTCGAATGTATAACTCTAATATGTCGAAGTTATACCCATTTCAAGATATAGTTCTTCAATATAGAGCTCTGCTATTCGTATTTGTTTCTATAACCTGAGTTGATTCGAGTTTCTTCTTTGATTGAACTCCGATGTACTCCTAGTAGCATTCGAACATTAAAAGAGTTTTAAAATAGCAAACCATATATGAAAACGATCTGTTTCAGATCCAAGAAAACTGGTTTAAAGCGATTTTTAAAGAACAGTAGTTTAACGAAAATTTTCGGTAGAGAAAATATTTTAATGATATATGGCAAGGTTAAAAAGAATAAATGACAGACGTTCCCCTGTCATATATCAGAATAGTTTTAAATGAAGTAATTTCAAGTTTAATGGGATTTATGGCAAAGATAACAGACTGTCAGCAGAGGGAGGGTGAGGCTGGCTGACGAACCAATGTGCCCCTCCATAGGAAGGACAATGACTATGATTGATGAACTATATGCCCCTTCAAGCAGGAAGGACAAGGATTATGGGTTGATGAATCTATATATCCCTTCACATAGTTTGGGATTTATTCCCAGAGCCTGTATACAGATAATAGCTTGTACAAGCGACTGACCCAAGGAGAGATTCCGTGCCATAACTCAACAGAAAATAAAAACCAAAAATAGGGTTGTTTAAAAAGTTTATATTAAAGTTGTTAGAGTAGATGCCCAACTAGCCAACTTGTGGCGTGTGGGTTTATAGACTCTTGTATGACAATCTTTATATATGATATTCGCATTCATCTATATGGCGTTCTTTACTTTCATTGTGTGTATAATGATTAACAATTGCGTTGATTAAAGACCTAGAATGCACTATAGTGTATGTTAGATGTGATAGTGGGTATGACGGCTATCATGGAACACATCTAATAGTCACTGTGTATTCTGAACATGTTCCTAGTCGATTGGGCCGTCAAAATGAGGATAAGACCGCCCGAGCTAGAGACTAGTATCTGCGATGCGAAGTACCATGTTTCATTGGTAGGGAACATTGTGATGTTCTGAGCATGCAGATAGATAGTGACCTGGTGATCTATCGAACTACCCTCGTTCGGACTTTCCAAGTGGTTACCATGTGTCGAGTGGATAAGTCCGAGGTCTTGGTTGTACTGATTAGTCCTCACGACTCGAAACGTCATTGAGACTCTACATGATAGGCACCTCACTTTGACTCGTTTGCCGACTCACTTGGGGTCATTAGGCGGCGAGATTGGGTGAGACCCCGATGCATGTAGGAGTCGATGCATCGTTGTCGAGGATTCATCGCTCGCAGACATGCGTGGATATCCTATGCTATCTGAGGGGATAATAGTGTATAAATCTCTGGCCAGAGTACTAAAAGTGTATTAGGTAAATGTGTTTACCTAGTTACACTCGCGATGTCACTATTCGATCTGACTCGAAACGTCATTGAGACTCTACATGATAGGCACCTCACTTTGACTCGTTTGCCGACTCACTTGGGGTCATTAGGCGGCGAGATTGGGTGAGACCCCGATGCATGTAGGAGTCGATGCATCGTTGTCGAGGATTCATCGCTCGCAGACATGCGTGGATATCCTATGCTATCTGAGGGGATAATAGTGTATAAATCTCTGGCCAGAGTACTAAAAGTGTATTAGGTAAATGTGTTTACCTAGTTACACTCGCGATGTCACTATTCGATCTCCAAGATGTATGCATAGCTATCGGATCTTTAGCGACTCTCGATTTACCAATGGTCGTTGATCTAATCGGGATATATGGATTGAAAGGACCGTACTGTACGCTAACCACGACCAACTGATTCTTGCAGGCACTATCAGTGATACCTAGGGTATCATGGGACGATGTTTCTAGACGCTCTTACCATGATCCGATGGGCAAGTCCGGAATTATGATTCCGGAGCCACAATGGTTGTGGACCCACGGCTAGCTGTATCCCTAAACCATTGAGGGTCACACAGTACTGGATTCGAGATTCCCGCACGGATACTCAGCTCAATGTGTTGAGCATACGAAGAGGATTTTGGGGAGTGCGACTTCCTAAAAGTCAACAGAGGTCAAATCGTGACTTACCGATGTTGAGGGGCAAAACGGTCATTTTGAACTGGGGTTCTGAAAAATGGTTTTTCAGATCATAGTATTCAGTTTTGGAAACTGATTCGATCGGTCCGATCTGATCGACGATCGGAGTTATAATGAAGTCTCGGTGATGGGGATGAACTGAATGTTCATCCGTTGGACCCGGCCCGTTGGGCCGGTCCAAGTCCATCATTGATTCTACTTAAGGTAGACTTAAGCCTAGACTTAAAACATAACACTTGATCATTAGACTCCTAACCCTAAACCTAGCATCATAACCGCCGCCCCCTCTCTTCTTCAACCTCACGCCGCGCCGCCACCGTCGCCGTTCGCCGGAAAATTGTTTCCGGCCAATATTGACGAGGAGAATCCGTCCGTGCAGATCTCGTCAGGCCTTCTAGTGCAGGCTGAAGAAGGAATCCCGTCTCCTGTCGTGGACCTGATTGACGATATCTACCGCCGCCTACCGTGAAGTGCCGTTTTCTTTACGAAACCGGTCGGAGCCAGGCACGAGTTGACAGCAAGGTAGCAATCTGAAACGCTCTATGAATGTCATAGAATTGTGTATGTTTTAATCGTATTGATCATCTCCCGGCATTAATTTTGTTCTTCCGCTGCCTCGCCGGGAGGCGTGATCCGGATCC
>KQ995809.1:6360-28087 GCA_001598015.1 Dorcoceras hygrometricum | reverse complement strand
CACAAAATAAATGCGTAAGTAAAAGATTGAGTCGAGAGTTTGTTTCTGGAAGTTCGGATATCAATATCCTACGTCTCCCCTTCTTCCTCCTCGGAAGGTAGCACTAAAAGACTTTGATGTGAGTAGCCTTTCTACAAACACCCGATCCCGTAACCCGCAGCTACGAGAACTCCTAGCGGTTTACAATACTTCACGCAGATTTCGCTGCTGGTTTTTACAATGCTTTGAACGTTTTACGAACTTCTTTGAATAGACAGTTCGTTTACAGACTCTATCAAATATATCAATGAGAACACGAATCTAGAGACTGTAAATATCTTCTGGTATCAACAATGAATAACCAGAAGATTGACTCGAATGTTTTTCTAATGAAAGAACAAAACGATAAGTTCTTCGAGTCTTGAGCTTTTTGAATATCAACGAAGTGTAAGCTCTGTAAAGATTTTGGCAGCGTTACAGCAAAGATAATTAGCGAAGTGTGTTCTCCAACGCCGCTGCTGATATTTATAGGCTTCGACTGCAACGGTCATATTAAATTCTCCAAAGGAAATGAATCCCGTTTGAATTACTGCCAAAATCGTACACCGTAATCTCTGCTCCACTGCAAGGTCAAAAGCTCATCCACAGAGCCAATTTGTCTTCTTTCCATTTTTGTGTAAGCATAGAGAAACGGCCACTGTACACTGTACTATTCACCCAAAATAGTACCTAACTTGTTTCCTTCATTCCAGGCAACTGTACGATCGTACAAATCTTTTCCTTATAAGAAAACGATCGTATTTCAAATACTTTGAGCTTGCGCCTGAAATTACTTTGATAATCAGCACTTACATCCATCGTCGTTGTCAAGAACTTCGACTGGAAAAACGCTTGGAAGAATTCATCTGCTGATATGCATATGCGTTTTTCCATCTGCTGATTCCTTTAGCAATAAAACGATGTCGTGTCAACTTAATCAAGTGACGCCGTTTTGCTATCTTTGAAATACATCTGCTGGTTAACACAAAGTAGTGCATCTGCTGGTTTGTCAAAGGAACGCTTCTGCTGAATCAATCAAAACGCTGTCGTTCCAACTAAACCAAACGCTGTCGTATCGCAATCTCCAACAAGTAGACTTAACCAACTGCTGAACTCTTCAACAAAGTATCTGCTGATTACTTCATCTGCTGATGCGACACAATGCACTCCAACGACGTCGTTCTAACTTATCAAAACGCTGTCGTTTACCAATCCTTAGCAAAACACGCTGAAACACAAAACGGTATCTGCTGATCGCTCTTGATGAATCTATCTGCTGAACTACTCAAACCGTTCAACTGCTGATCGCATACCATCTGCTGAATTCTCACGAAAGCTCAAACTGCTGAATCACCATTGTAGATAGATAAGACAATCTCTTGAAGAGTGCGACAACTGATTGTCCAATTGCAACTTGTCTTATTTTTGTTATCACCAAAACTTATAAATATTGTTCTAACACTAACAATCGAATGCAACTACTGGAAAGGAACAGAGCAACTACTTAATTGCAAAAAGTGCGATTACTGATGGACACTAACCATGCTTCGAATTAGATAGAATCTAAACAAACTAACTTCGCTTCTCAAACCAGGACTTGCTCCTGATCGAACCAACGTTGTTTATTCGTTCAAATTCAATGTCCAGAGTCTCCCTGGTACTTCAGAAACAAGAACTTCTCTGGAATCTGTACAACTCAGTGTATTTTAAGGTACACCATTCCTGGTTAACTTTCTGGTGAGTTTCCTCAAAACTAAAGTGTCAAGGCAGTGAATCCATATCTTATACTCAACATTTCTGAAGCTAAACTGAATTGAACTGGCAAGCATACATAGAAAACAACGAGCAATATATGTTTTCTCAATACAGCAAGAATCGATGTTACTTTCCTGAATGAAGGTCGCAGCGTACAGATGATCGCGGTTGGAAGTCTCCACAAGCACACCGGAAAACTACTTTTAGAGAAACTAAAAGTTTTAAGTGCAACCAAATGGATCCAGAGACTCACGTAAATCATTTTATATAGGGGAGAATGATTTGTAGTAGGTGGAAACACTCGAGTAGGCATGGCTGCCGTGCCAACTCTTGTCCTTTATCCAAAAGATTTATAAAAGCTCCCCACTACTATTTTGATTTGTAAATTTGATGCAATATTTTTAAAACAGACTCCCTCGAAAGGCCTTGTTTTATTTTCAAATAAAACAAAGTCTGGATTCCATAAATTTTGTGCTTGGGCGAAATCCTTTCGGGACCTTCTGGCCATTGCCTGAAATCTGAAAGGAAGAAAACAAATCAGATTTGTACAAAAATCTGGATGCTCAACTCGAATCAGCCCTTGGAAAAGAAAGTCTAATCAACTTGTGGTTCTTTAGGATTTTCGGACGCTACAGTGTTACCGGAGCGGAGGACAAGAGATCGGGACAAAACGCTTTGAAATCACCACAAAGAATTGTGGAACTCGATCCTAGGGGAGGGAGTGGCGGCTTGAGAGAGTGTGGGGGTGAGGGTTTTCGAAATTAGGGTGTAGAGAAAAATGTATTGGGCCAAAAAGACCCCTCTCATGGATTTAATTAGGAAATAAAAGAGCTTTTTACTTTATTAGTGAAACGAACCAGACTCTAGAAATTTTTTTTAAAACATTTGCGGAAGCATAAACTTTAAATATGGCTCGTTCCCTTCTAAAATAATTTCTAAATCATTTTCTCAAAATACTTTAAGCTTAAATAAAGGAATATTTAAAAACGTCAAACATCCAACATCGTAAAATCATCGAGTAAAAGAAATACCGAAAGCCAACATGTTTAAAAAAAACCAGTCTCTAAACTTCAACATGACAAAACTGAATCATAAAGGCGGTCACGGGGTACTGCTGCATCAGGCGCTCAGAGGTCCTCACCGCCAGTCGGAACATGCTCATCGACAGGATCATCACCTGCATCATTTAAACCTAGTGAGCCTAGAGGCTCAGCATGCTCTATCGTAAAGCATAACAAAGTATATACTAATAAACGTGCATGCAAGCACATACTGTAAGTAAAATAACGTAAAATATATTGATGCGTGCATGATCTTAAACATTTCATCATGTAATCATATCATATATCATATAAGGCATGACATACGTAATCTAAAAGAAAGCGTAAGAGTCATATCAGTGGATGTGAGCAAAGTGTGACTGATCAGTCGTAATAACCAACGTACGTGGCGGTGTGGTTCACCCGACCTTACCTCGGGATCCCTATATGTCACACCTCTTGAAACCTGCCACTTCACCCGACCTTACCTCGGGATCCATAGGCCCTGAAATCCTAAAATCATTCCTAAAAACAGGGGATCCCCGGGCCCGGCTACCCGGTTAACTCCCATCGTAGACTTGCCACATCACTTCCATTCCTCGGATTTTTAACTTAAAATGGACATGCCTGTTCGTTTCATTCACCCGACCTTACCTCGGGATCCATAGGCCCTGAAATCTTGAAATCATTCCTAAAACCAGAGGATCCCCGGGCCCAGCTACCCGGTTAACTCCCATCGTAGACTTGCCATATCACTTCCATTCCTCGGATTTTTTACTTAAAAAGAACATGTCTGGTCATTTCATAAAATCTCATGATGCGTGAATTTTCTTAAAGTAATGCAATTTAAAAGCTTAGCCCGTTAATGTATAATTAATCCATTCCTTTAAAACATTTTCATACATAGCATACTACATATATGATTAATTATACCTTTACGGGCTTCTACATTTTTCTACTTCGATCAAAGCTTGATTTTGGGGCCTGGCTCGCTACTTCTAGACCAAAATTCTCTCCAAAAACAGCCGATGAAACGAATGTTCACCGCTTTTTCCCTTTTTTCCTATTTTCTTAAATATTTGATTTCTTAAAATCAAGACAAAAATGGACTAATAAAATCAATTTTGACTTCTAAAAATCATTTTGGGACTTATAAAAATCGATTTTGACCTTTAAAAGCAATTCCAATCTATTTTGACATTCAAAGCCGATTTTGACCAAAAGACTGATTTTGACCAAATTATATCCCAAAAATCGATTTTGACTTAAATAAAATTCGTAAAGCCCTAATTTTGACTAAAAACTAAAAATTAAATATAACTAAAATTATTTAAAAGATTTGACTCAATTTGGACCTTCTGGCTATTTTCTTTAAAATTGGACCTTCGACATATTAATAAAAATAACAGGTCCCTAAATAAAATAACTTGACCCCATTTTAAAATATTTGACTCGATGATCGAAGAACCAATCCGGTCCAATCGAACCAGCCGGTTCAATTGAACCGAACCCATCCAAATGCTAACCCTAACCGAAACAACACATGCAACATGCTGCCTCCGCGACCAGCAGTAACTTCTCACGTTTGTTGTCCATGATCCGTCCACAACTGCTTGATCCCTTTCGTCTGGACCACCCCAGGTCCAGACGGTTCTAACGTGACCAACCTTGGCTCAAACCGTGGGCTAACCAGGGAGATCTGGACGCTGCAAGTGGACGCATTCGCCTGCTGCGCGCCTTCGCGACCACCTGCTAGTCTCAACGATCGTTCTCCCTGCTCCGGCACCAATGCCGGAGCCCTTCCGACTGGAACACTCCCATTCCAGACGGTTCCAAGGAGACCAGCAACAGTCCGAACCATGGTCCCACGAGAGCGCACGACCCTGGAGAAGGCGACGCACCGCGCTGCACCACTTCACACAGCGCGCGGTGTTTCTATTGTTCCTGATGGTTCGACCACTATATCACGTATTAGGAACACGCCTAGACCACCCTAGGGTCCTCATTAGACTGCCTATACATGAGCCATGACCCCTGGATCAACCACGAACCGTAACATTATGTAAATTTTTTGAGAAACATGAAAGCAATATACGTGGGTTGCATGAATTCAACCAAAGTTGCATAGATCAGAAATATTCTCATACAAATCATGCATATTTTCATAAAACAGGTTATTATGATTTAAATGGTGAGCAAGATAATTGATATCACATGCCTGGGTTGAAAAAGATGCGGATCTGCGAGGTACGGACGTTGTAGACGCGAGATCGGGGCGAAACCAGCCTTGGATCACCAAGCTCCTTCCAAGTTTGATTGGTTTTGAAAATTGTGTGCTTTTGAGGGAGGGGGACGGCTGGTGTGTGTGTAGAGGAGGCTAGGGCTTGTGTAATTTGTGTTTTAAAGTGCCTAAAATGACCCCTATGGCTTTAATAAAAAATTTTCCAAGCTTGCCCCTCTAATTAAATAAAAAAAGTGTTTAAAACTCATACTTGGGCTTTAATAATCATAAAGTTTCGAAATCCAAGCCTCCTAGATTTTTAAAATTCTTTAAAACTCAATATACCAGCCCGTATAGGTGAAAAACGGGTTTCCCTCAAAAACAATTATAAAAATCCTAATTTCCAAAAATATTTGCTTAAAATAAAATAAATTCATTCTTAAAATCTCATAACTTAAAAATCTCAATTTATTTTCCTTCCGGTCGACCTAATCTCGTCCACATGTCCGTAGCTCAAGCAGGCTGAAAACTAACACATGCATACCATGCAACATAAAATCATAAATAAATCATATAATAAGGCATGTAATCATCTAAAAATATTTTGTCCCTATTCATGCACTCATTTCTACGTAGTCAGGAAATTCTAGGCGTTACAATTAGCCCCACTAATTAAAAATATTAGTTAAAAATATAAAATTAAACTTTAAAACTCCAAATTTTTGTAACATAGAATCCCTCAATTTTTAAAATGTAATAAAGTTCATTAAAACAGCCCGTATGTGAAAAACGGGTTCCCTCGACAAATACATAAAATCTCAGTTTTTGGAAATTGCTGCTTGAAATAATAATTTTAGCTATTAAAAATATGAGGGCTTAAAAATATTCAAATAATTTTCATCTCGATCGTCCCTAATCTCGTCCATGCGCCCGGAACTCAATCATGTTAAAAACATGTCATGCACATCATAAATCATTAAACTATCATTTAATCACATAAAATGACACATAATATTCTAAAATCATTTTCCCCCTAGTCATGCACTCATTTCCACGTAATCAGGATTATGGGCATTACAGAGACAGAGGCTCAGATAAGAAACGATCGGGGTTGTCTCACAGAGATCTCACAGGAAGACCCTCGTAGGGAGGAAGAAGAGAGGCGGCGGATACTAGGGTTTCAATAGTGAGATAGAGTAGTAAGTGGAGGCTATGCGTCATCGGTAATCAGAAAGGGAGTGGTAACACTTCCATTGTTAAGATTGAAAAACCGGGGTTGTTCATTAGCTCTGCCACAACTCACGTAGGATCTCACACAGCCCAAGTACTAACGTCGTCAATTACGTGCATTTTGAAAAATTTTTCAACTGTTTTGAAAAACAGCACACAACAGATAATCGGATCGCGTATATGTGGAACCAGCTTAGCGCTAAATCAGCGCAGTGCAATACTGATTCCAGCTGGTAGTTTTACCAGCTCAATGAACGAGCGTGCGATCTGGTTATATAGGTTCTTAAGCTGCAGTAGCTTAATGTTATTGAATTAAAGTGCACCGAGTTACAGATTGAGTAATGAAATAAATCATGCTGAAATAACTCAATCTGAACTCTTATACTCGAAAGCTCATTAAGCAAGTTTAAACGAGATAAACAAACATGCAATGCATATGTATGAATGCGGAAAGTAGTAAAGGAAATACACTGAGGTTTGTTTATGGAAGTTCGGAGCAAACTCTCCTACGTCTCCCCTTCTTCCACAATTGGGAAGGATTCTACTAAAAGACTTTGATTGTAGCGTCCCTACGCTACAACCCACTCCGATGGCCCGCAGTCTCAAGAACTCCTAGCCACACCACTGCACACTAAGCCCGCAAGCTGTGTGTCTAACTTCACTTCTTTACTGCCTCGGTGAGAAATGCGACACTTCTTTACTGTCTCAGTGCGAAAGACTACACACACTTATTTAACGTCTTAGTGCAAAAGATAACTAGAATTGTTTAAAATCTCTGTCAAAAGATTACAATGGAAGTATTTGATCATCTGTGCTTTGCGCCTGATATATAAAGCCTAATTTTCAGATTTGTCCGTTGGACACAAAGTTGTAGCCGTTCTGAAAAGTCTTCTGACATATTTGTACTTGTGTCCTTTGGCTTTTAATGCGTTGCAGGCTTTATTTGACTTGAGCTCTTTTCATTGGCGCTTCTACAGCCTTTGCTAACTTTGAGCTCTTTTTGCTTGTACCTGATGTGGACATGTCCGAACAAATCAGTTTGAACCAATAAATTTGATCTTTGTTTGTTTGTGTTCAAACTTCTTTGTTTGTTTGAGCTGGTTTGTCCATATTTGCTTTCTCAGCTGGTGTCTTCCCAGCTGGTTGCTCTTTTGATCCGCTGTCGAGCTGCTCTGCTTCTGCGCCTCTTTTTGTCTGCAGCTGAGCTCGTTTAACCCAAGCAGATCATTTCTCTAAGCTGGTTGCTTCTTCGAACTTGATTCCCAGCTTTTATCCATTCCCAGCTGGTTTCTCTGCTCCGAGCTGGTCTCCTTTAGTTCAGGCTGGTTTGTCCTTAACCAGCTGGGATCTATTCTTCTCGTCGAGAGCCACAGTGTTATTTGCTTGTCCGCTTGATCCATTCAGACACCTGATCCAAACAATCAGCAAGCACACTGTTATAATAATCAATCCCGATTCATGTGATGAATTGATTATTGCGCATAGTGATATGATCTGCACATGATCACTGCGCTTGTCTATGCAACGGCACTTGAACACTACACTTGTACTCTGCACTTGATCTGTGCATGAGCCGTTCTGCACTTCGACAATCTGCGCTAGAACTCTGCTATTCAAAATATTTTGCGCTTGATCTTCGTGCTGCTCCTGCTCCAAACTGGTAAACCATCTTTCCTTGCATTCTGGAAGTAAACTGCTGTTCTAGCTTGGGCGTCCTCTTACTGTTCCAGCTAGATATCTTCGACCAGTCCAGCTCAGGCTCCCCTCACTGTTCCAGTTTGGATATCTTCACGTCTACTCCAGTCTTAGCAAGCTGCGCATGTCACGTAGAGCGTTAGTGCAATAGTAGCAGATTTTGTGTGAATCAAAACTTAGATTCTGATATGTAGAAACAGATCCAACAATCTCCCCCTTTTTATTTACACAAAATCTGTATAAACATATGCATGTATGTTTATGTTTCAAAATATTTCTCTCCCTTTTTGTGGGAATCAAAAAGGTTTCGAAATCAAGTCTCCCCCTTAATGTTTAAAACAAAGCTCCCCCTAAACAGAGCGTGGGGTTATTTTATTTTGAAAGCGAAAGCATTTTCGAGGGATGACATTTTGAAAAGGCAAGTACATGAGAATTTTGAAGACAGGTTCTATGCTACTCAAAAATTCTCATTCACTTAGATCAGAGGAGCAATAGAAGATTCAATTAAATCAAGTCTCCCCCTTAATGTTTAAAACAAAGCTCCCCCTAAACAGAGCGTGGGGTTATTTTATTTTGAAAGCGAAAGCATTTTCGAGGGATGACATTTTGAAAAGGCAAGTACATGAGAATTTTTGAAGACAGGTTCTATGCTACTCAAAAATTCTCATTCACTTAGATCAGAGGAGCAATAGAAGATTCAATTTATAGAATCTCTTCCATTTTTACCTAAAGGCTTAGCCTCGCTCCGCCCTAGAGATCTTGGCATCCACAGATCTCGCGCAATCTGTCAGATCGTCAGAAGAGATGTTTCCGCTCTTTCCTTTCGAGAAATTGCTCTGCAATTCAATAGACATTCCTCCCCCTATCCATGTGAAATGAATTTTGAAAAACTTAAAAATTTGTAGGATAGATAGGCTTTTGAAAGGCTATCAGATCAGACATATATTTTAAAGCCATTAAAAAAATATTCTAAAAGAAATGCACTATTCAAGAACAATCCGCTCTGATACCAATTAGGATCGAAAAACCAGGGTTGTTCATGAGCTCTGACAAAATTTACGTAGGCTCTCACACAGCCAAGTGCCAACCCCGTCAGTTACATGCATTTTGAAAAATTTTCAACTGTTTTGAAAAACAGCACGCAACAAATAACCGGATCGCGTATATGTGGAACCAGCTTAGCGCTAAATCAGCGCAGTGCAATACTGATTCCAGCTGGTAGTTTTACCAGCTCAATGAACGAGCGTGCGATCTGGTTATACAGGTTCTTAAGCTGCAGTAGATTAATGTTCTTGAATTAAAGTGTACCGAGTTAAAGATTGTTGTAATGAAATAAATCATGCTGAAATAACTCAATCTGAACTCTTATCTTCAAAAGCTCATTAAGCAGTTTTAAACGAGATAAACAAACATACAATACATATGTATGAATGCGGAAAATAGTAAAGGAAATACACAGAGGTTTGTTTATGGAAGTTCAGAGCAAACTCTATTACATCTCCCTTTCCTCCACAATCGGGAAGGATTCCACTAGAAGACTTTGATTGCAGCGTGCCTACGCTACAACCCACTCCGACGGCCCGCAGCCTCAAGAACTTCTAGCCACACCACTGCACACTAAGACCGCAAGCTGTGTGTCTAACTTCACTTCTTGATTGTCTCAATGAGAAAGACGACACTTCTTTACTGTCTCAGTGCGAAAGACTACACACACTTCTTTAACGTCTCAGTGCAAAAGACAACTAGACTTTTTTAACGTCTCTGTCCAAAGACTACAATGGAAGTATTTGATCATGATTCACTCAGCTAATTTAATCAGCTCTCTCAAATTTGTGAGTGAATCGTGTGTGAGAATTTTCAGTGTACGCTCACTCACAAATGTATTCTCACACACTGGGAAGTGCTCCTATCCGAGCTGGTTATTCATTGTCTTCCCAGATTGTGCTTCATCTTATTAGTTCGTTCCGAAGTTGCACAACCCTCTCTCTCTGTTTTTGTGCACATGTTTTCAATTTGTGCTTTGCGCCTAATATATAAAGCCTCATTTTCGATTTGTCCGTTGAACACAAAGTTGTAGCCGCTCTGAAAAGTCTTCTGACATAATTGTACTTTGTGTCCTTTGGCTTTTAATGCGTTGCAGACTTTATTTGACTTGAGCTATTTTCGTTGGCGCTTCAGCAGCCTTTGCTAACTTCGAGCTCTTTTTGCTTGTACCTGATATGGACATGTCAGAACAAATCAGTTTGAACTAATAAATTTGGTCTTCGTTTGTTTGTGTTCAAACTGCTTTGTTTGTTTGAGCTGGTTTGTCCAGATTTGCTTTCTCAGCTGGTGTCTTCCCAGCTGGTTGCTCTTTTGATCCGCTGTCGAGCTGTTCTGCTTCTGTGCCTCTTTTTGTCTGCAGCTGAGCTTGTTTAACCCAAGCAGATCATTTCTCTAAGCTGGTTGCTTCTTCGATCTTGATTCCCAGCTTTTATCCATTCCCAGCTAGTTTCTCTGCTCCGAGCTGGTCTCGTTTAGTTCAAGCTGGTTTGTCAGCTCGACTATATTCTTCTCGTCGAGAGCCCCAGTGTTACTTTCTTGTCCGTTTGATCCATTCAGACACCTTATCCAAACAATCAGCAAGCACACTGTTATAATAATCAATCCCGATTCATGTGATGAATTGATTATTGCACATAGTGATCTTATATGCACTTGATCACTATGCTTGTCTATGCAACGGCACTTGAACAATGAACTTGTACTCTGCACTTGATCTACGCTTGAGCCGTTCTGCACTTCGACATTCTGCAGTTGAACTCTGCTCTTCAAAATATTCTGCGCTTGATCTTCGTGCTGCTCCTGCTCCAAACTGGTGAACCAGCTTGGCGTTCCCTGCATTCTGGAAGTAAACTGCTGTACTAGCTTGGGCGTCCTCTTATTGTTCCAGCTAGATATCTTCGACCAGTCCAGCTCAGGCGTACCCTCACTATTCCAATTTGGATATCTTCACGTCTACTCCAGTCTTAGCAAGCTGCGCATGTCACGTAGAGCGTTAGTACAATAGTAGCAGATTTTGTGTGAATCAAAAATTAGATTCTGATATGTAGAAACAGATCCAACATCCACATTTCTATACCTTGGTCCAAGTACCATGTCCAAGTGAAGCTTATAGGAGGGGTCACCCTTGATTTCATCATTGCCAAGAGAGGTGTGTTCTCTAAACAATGAACCTCTCTGGTTGTGGTTGTAGCAACATGTACCAAGACCAGCAGCTCCGATTGCCTACAACAAAGGAAGCCCATTGTACCTGCAAGACAAGGAGTTAGTCGCATATATAAAATTTGAGGAATTTTAAACATGACATGAACTTATTGACAAGTATACATTTGGTGCCCATGTTTTCTGGATAGTATTCAAATGGTATCTTTTCAAGAAGGATCAACCCTTTGGAGACGATATCTCTTATAAAATGAAATCTAGCATCTACGTGTTTAGTTCTATCATGAAACATAGGATTCTTACACAAATGTACACCAGATTCTCTATATGAAAATACAATAACCTTACCTGACAGCATATTGATTTTATTTAGCAGACCTGTAAGACATAAAGCATCTTTCAAAGACTCTATAATAGCTATGTATTCAAATTCAGGAGTAGATAAAGCTACAATGTGCTGGATTTGGGATTTCCAGCTTACACATACACCACACAAAGTGAACACATATGAAGTTGTTGATTTCTTGTTATCTTTGTCATTAGCATAGTTTGAATCAACATAGCCAGTAAGTTCAACTCCATTGGTACACTTAGAAAACATGAGATCATAGTTCAAAAAGTGTTTGAGGTATCTAAGTAGCCATTTGACAGAATTTCAATGTACTATACCAGGATTAGACATGTATCTACTTAGACAACTTACGATAGGCAATATTAGGTCTAGTACTAAACATCATATACCGTTGAAGTTAATTTCATAAGTTTTGGTGAAGACAAATAAAAGAGATTAATCAGCTCAGAAATGGAACAACCAGTTCGAGACATAATATACTGTGTGGTTTAGAGAAACTAGATCAGAGCAGAGATAAGATGGTTAAGGACAAACCAGCTCAGGGTATTTAGTTACGCTGGTTAAGAACAAACCAGTTCAGGCAGCTCAGATACGCTGGTTAAAGATAAATCAGCTCGAATAAACAGATCAGGTGTCTACTCAGTTTTTCAGTTGATAGAAGAGCAGTTTGAGCTCACATCAGTTTACAATAGCAGAGTTTATCAGTTTCAGAACAACTAGAATAGCTGAGAGAACAGCTCAGAGCACAAAGTGGTATAACAGACCAGCCGGGAGACCAGTTTGGATAAACCAGCTCGGAGCAAGATTGTTCTACATACGTTATCTGATTACAGAGGAAAGTGAACAAAGACTGTTATCTGGATTAGTACAGAAAAAAGATAAGAGCAGATCACTTCCGAACAGATTGGATTTGATCATCCTAGAACCAGATTAGAAAATCAGTTCAATGCACAGACCAGATCGGGAAACCAGTTAAGTAAAGATAACTTAGCAAAATGAATTTCAGAATTTTTCGAGGTTTCGTACAGATTGATTTGATGTGCTTGACCTCTCTGTATTGATTTGTAGTCGTTGGAACTATTTTGAGCTATTTTAGTATTTACAGAGATTTGGTCTGAACAGAAGACAGCGCAGAGTATGCTAAAAAGGGAAATGCATTTAATGAATATGTACGTATATAGTAAAAGCATTTAAGACGTAGCAGGAATTTTACTTTGGATACATTCGACGTGTATACTAGTAACATTTATTACCTTTGTATCCAAAGGGTATAAATTGGAGATGCAGATCAGTTGAAATCACCGAATGCCAACACAACGAACGAACTATTGAATCAAACAGAAAACAAGAACATAGTTCATATGTCAAACCAGCTCATAGCTAGTGACACACATTCACAGATTGTTATTCAAATACTTGTGTCATGTAAACATTTGTACAACTCTGTAGTGTTGAGCTATCATTGTATATCACAGACAGAGAGTGTCGAGTGCTAGATTTGCACAACCAGCTTAGAGTTTTGTTCATTGTATTTCGAACCAGATTGCGTGTCTTGTTGGTTGAGTGCTAGGAGTTCTTGAAGATTTTGTACAAAGAGTTGTATAAATCAAATCTTCTAGTGGAAATCCTTCCCATTGAGGAAGAAGGGAGACATAGGAGAATTAACTCCGAACTTCCAGAAACAAACCTCGTGACTCAATATTTTACACTTATGCATTTAACTGTTCACTGTTGAATCGTGTTCTTTCTTTCGTAAAACATTTTTATTACACGAGACAACAACTAATCATTGAGAACCCTCCAAGCTGGTAAATCGTCTTAGAGGTTAGCTACGAGCTGTAAAAATTTTGAAATCCGTTTTCAATTAAAAATTAGCAAAGGAGTGCATTCACCCCCACTATGAACTCCCGTGCTTGTTTTTTGATTCTAACAAGTGGTATCAGAGCCCAGATTCTCAATGTTTGAACAACTTGTTTATTTATATTCATTAAATATGTCGATTTCTCACAACAATATTCCTATGTTTTCCAAGGAGGAGTACGATGTACTGAAGATACGTATGCAAGCTCACCTGGTATCCCAGGACCGGACATGTGGTTTGTCATCACTGATGGACCAATAAAGATTATGAGGTCAAACACAACAATAGCTATATCAGATGGCGTGCCTTAGTGGACTGAAAAGCCAAGGATGGAATGGAAATCCGAGTATAAGAACAAATCAAATCTAGATAATATCACTAAGGACATTCTATACATGACGCTAGACAATAATATGTTTAGCAAGATCCATACTTGCACAACTGCGAAGGAGATCTGGGAGAAGTTGACCCAGATCTGTGAGGGTAATGATGAAACCAAAGAGAACAAGCTGACCGTGGCTCTACAAAATTTTGAACTAATCAAAATAAAGTCCGAGGATACCTTGACCGAATTTGATGAACGGTTTAGCTAACTGGTGATTGAGCTGACCAATTGGGCAAAATTTACAGCAACAGGGAGTTGATCCTGAAAGTTATGTGTACACTGCCCAAAGAATGGGATGCAGACCTGGTCACTACATTGCTGATTGCTGGAAGCCAAAGCTAGATGCGAAGAAGCAACCAGATCACAATGCTAGCAAGGAGAAGAAAGAGAAGAAGCCTTAACGGAAGAGGAGAAATGAGAAGGCTATGGTTTCTGAAGAAAACAAGAGTGCATGTGCTGATTCAGATTTAGAGGAATCCAGCTCTGGAACATCCTCATCCAGTGAAAGGGAGGATGAAGTACAGTGTCTGATGGCCGATGACACTGATGAGGTATTCGACTTTTCCAATCTAAAATTTACGTGTGAGGATCTTTTCACAACACCAAATGATATGGTCCAAGAGTACAAGAAGCTTTCTCAATCATTAGAGGAAGTAAAGCTGAAAAAGAGAGCTGTGCTCATAAAGCTGAGCTGGTTAGCTCAAGCTAAATGCAAGCTGCTCTAAGTAAGCTTGTAATGAGAATGATGAATTGAGAAGCAGGTCCGACGAGATGCTTAATGATAATCAGCGGTTGGATGATATAATAAGCTTCTGGACTAGGTCTTCTGTTTCCCTGGATAAACTGCATGGAGCTATGAATTCATCTGGTGATAAATACATATTAGGCTATGATGGCAATAATAGCAGTACAGAGGAAACCAGTTGTACCCCACAGCTGGCTAGAACAAAACTTCAAACAATGAATTTTGTTAAATCCAGCATGGGACAGCCCGTAGAGGCACAATCTGTTGAAGAAAACATAGTAGCTAAGCCTCCAATCTGGCAATGAAGATTTTGCGGGCTAGGGTATACTGCTCCTGAGAAGTTTTGGGAAACCTAGCTCAGAATAAGAATTGAACAGATGAGGGGTAAACCCAAATCTGGTGGTAAAACACCAAGCCAGTTTTCTACACTTCTACGAAGGACAGACAGTACAGGCCTAGATAAAAGAAGTCCAGATCTCATGGCACAAACACTGCTCATCAAACTCAATCCAGATCAAAGAACACACATGGACCACACACATATTTTTATCCACGCAATGTTAAAGTGATTAAGATTATCCAAGTGTGGGTCCCGAAAGGTCTAATCAAACCTGGACCCAAATAAATCAAAGGGTACCAAATTTTCTTGATTTGTGACTACCGGAAGAACAGGTATCCAGACTGAAGCAATCAACATGATATTTGGACAGTGGATGTGTGAGACACATGACAGAAGATGCCAAGCTGCTTACAGATATCAAGCAATGCAATGGACCCAAGATTACCTTCGGTGATAATTCAAACGGTAACGCCGTCGATAAGGGTAAGCTTACCCATGGTAATTTCACTATCAACAACGTTCTCCTTGTTGAGAACTTGTGTTACAAACTGATAAGTATAAATAAGTTGTGTGACAGTAATTATTCTGTTAAGTTTACAAAACACACTTGCACTGTTTTGAATCCGTAAGGTCTGACTATGATGGTAGGTTATAGATCGAGGAATACCTATAAAATAGACTAGCCAGATCAGCCGCATACAGAACAAACTTGCCTAGTAGCTGATTTCAGGCCCGGTGCGCTAATACATCAATTAATCACAAATATGCGGAAGCATAATAAAAATATGGGCTAAAAAATTTTCGAATATGGGCATGATCCAATATAACATTTCAAATTACAATCATACTCAAAATAGAGTTTAACTCAAAACTCAAACAACAGCAGTTAATGACACAACAACTGATCCCCAACTGAAATATAGGCACAGGACATCCCCTGGCTCAAAATAAATATCACTACACTGGGACTCAATCAGAAAGGGGATCGACCAGCTGACGCTCCACTCTGTCCAGCTTGGTTACCTGAAAAACCTGCCAAAGCCAATACAGACCAAGGCAGCCCAAAATAGGGAAAATAAACAAGGTCAAAACTCAGTACGAAGAGCACAATAAAAGCATCTATCATATCAAACAATGCAATATCTCAATCGTACAATGCATGAAAAGGGCTACCAAGAATCATCGGTAGGCAAGCATATAGCACAACGACTCAGCTGTGCAGATCTCATCAATCATCATCATCTTGTGATCTTCAGGTACGATGACTCAGCCGACCATCACAAGGCAGTGTGGTATTCAGGCACGACGACTCAGCCGGCCGATCACAACGTGTAAAGGGATTCAGCTTCCAAATGAATCAGGCTCAATCTTGGAGGTAGATGAGGTGGCAGCCCGAATGGACGATATGGAACTAGTGATGGCGAGGTTTCAGCGGATGAATCCTCAGACGTTCCATGGTGATGAGCCTAGTTCTGATGCTGAGTCTTGGTTGCAGCATATTACCGGGTTTTTCGATCGTGTCAGGTATGACGATGAGCGTAGACTGAGTTTAGCTACGTTTCAGTTGAGAAGAAGTGCCGAGCGTTGGTGGAGAGGTGCTTCTAGGACTCTCGAAGAGGCAGGTGTGGGGATTTCGTGGAGTTAGTTTTTGTACTGCCTTTTGTCAGGAGTACGTTCCGGAATCTTTTGTGAACGCCAGGGAGCGAGAGTTCGATAACTTGGTTCAGGGTTCTATGTCCGTGGTTGAGTATGCCCGAAGATTCTCTTCTCTTCTTGCCTATGTTCCGCATGTTGCTGGCCGAGAGAAGGCGAAGAGAAACAAGTTCATGGAGGGGCTCAATGAAGAGCTATATTCTTTTGTGTTGGCGGGTTCACCGGCAAGCTATGCAGAAGCGGTGGACAGGGCTATAGACATTGAGGAAGGACTGAAGAACCGTCGGTCGCGTGTTAGGCCGCAAGGAGTGCAAGGTAGCCGTCCCGTGGTTCCGGGAGTGCAACCTCTTCAGTCCGTGCAGTCGTCTCAGCCACCCCAGCAGCAGTTAGCCTAGCATCCCGGACACCAGAGGTTTAGACCTTGTGGTCGTCAATTTAAGAAGAAGTCTGGTTCAAGGTCTTCTGGATCTGGCAGCTCGAGTAGCAGCGGCTCTCGGGTGGAGTTTTGTGGTTTTTGTGGTGGAAAGCATCCTTCCACGCAGTGTGTTGGTGTGCAGGGTTCCTGTAACCTTTGTGGTCAGTACGGGCATTTTGCGAGAGTGTGTCCTTCAGCTGGAACCCAGCAGACCGCGGCCCAGCCTCAGGGTCGTGGGGATCAGTCTAGGGGCCGTTCGCAGCAGTTTCAGCAACCCTGTTTTGGTGAGACTCCGTTTAGGCCGTTTCAGCAGCCTGGCCCTTCGCGTTTTGGGCAGTCGTCTCAGCCTTTCTTTCCAGGACCTCAGCAGGCTCAGGTTAACGCCTTCACGAGAGAGCAGGCCGAGGAGACACCGAGCCGGGTGATTGGAGGTACATGTCTCGTCTTTGACTTTCCTGCTCGTGTGTTGTTTGACACCGGTGCTTCGCATTCGTTTATTTCCGATTCTTTTGTTGTTGAGCATGGTTTGTGTACCGTCCCTTTGCGTGATGTTGTTTCTGTTTCTACCCCGGTGGTGTAAGCCTGTGTTCGCAAGAGATTTTGTTGGATGGTGTGCTGCGGTTTGGTGAGCATGCCTTGTTAGCAAATTTGATCCGGTTGATGCTTTGGGATTTCGATTGTATAGTTGGGATGGATGTGCTATCCAACTACAGGGCCTCCGTGGATTGCTTCCATGGGATTGTGCGCTTTAGGCCTTTGTCTGGTGAGAAGTGGGACTTCTATGGCCAGGACTCAAGATCAAAGATTCCGTTAGTTTCCGCGATGGAGATGTTTAGTTTGCTGTCGTTGGGTAATGCTGGCTTTATGATCTACGCTTTGGATACGTCTTCTTCTTCTGGTGTTCAGCTTAGTGATGTTCCCGTGGTGAGTACACTTTTCCAGGACCTCAGCAGGCTCAGGTTAACGCCTTCACGAGAGAGCAGGCCGAGGAGACACCGAGCCGGGTGATTGGAGGTACATGTCTCGTCTTTGACTTTCCTGCTCGTGTGTTGTTTGACACCGGTGCTTCGCATTCGTTTATTTCCGATTCTTTTGTTGTTGAGCATGGTTTGTGTACCGTCCCTTTGCGTGATGTTGTTTCTGTTTCTACCCCGGTGGTGTAAGCCTGTGTTCGCAAGAGATTTTGTTGGATGGTGTGCTGCGGTTTGGTGAGCATGCCTTGTTAGAAAATTTGATCCGGTTGATGCTTTGGGATTTCGATTGTATAGTTGGGATGGATGTGCTATCCAACTACAGGGCCTCCGTGGATTGCTTCCATGGGATTGTGCGCTTTAGGCCTTTGTCTGGTGAGAAGTGGGACTTCTATGGCCAGGACTCAAGATCGAAGATTCCGTTAGTTTCCGTGATGGAGATGTTTAGTTTGCTGTCGTTGGGTAATGCTGGCTTTATGATCTACGCTTTGGATACGTCTTCTTCTTCTGGTGTTCAGCTTAGTGATGTTCCCGTGGTGAGACACTTCCCCGACGTGTTTCCGGAGGAGATTCCTGGTTTTCCTCCAAGGCGGGAGTTAGACTTCAGCATAGAGTTGGTGCCTGGCACAGCTCCGATTTCTAGTGCCCCGTATCGTCTAGCACCTGCGGAGTTGAGAGAACTCAAGGTACAGTTAGATGATTTGCTGGAGAAGGGTTTCATACGCCCTAGTATGTCACAGTGGGGAGCGCCCATTTTGTTTGTAAAGAAGAAGGATGGCTCAATGCGGATGTGCATTGATTTTCGTCAGTTGAATAAAGCCACCGTGAAGAATTAGTACCCGTTGCCGAGAATTGATGATCTGTTTGATCAGTTGCAAGGTTCTGCAGTATATTCTAAGATGGATCTTCGTTCCGGGAACCATCAGCTCAGAGTAAGGGACCAAGATGTCGCGAAGACTGCGTTTCGTACAAGGTACGGACATTTTGAGTTTTTGGTGATGCCGTTTGGGTTGACCAACGCGCCTGCAGTCTTCATGGATCTAATGAACCGAGTCTCCCGAGAGTTCCTAGATCAGTTTGTGATTGTTTTTATTGACCCAGAAGGATAAACGGTTTGTTGGGATTGAGCAGTGTGAGTATGCTTTTCAATTGCTCAAGGAGAAGTTAACTACTGCGCCTGTATTGGCTTTGCCGTCCGGATCAGGTGGTTTTGTTGTTTGTTCTGACGCTTCGCTAAATGGATTGGGTTGTGTGTTGATGCAGAATGGTAGAGTCATTGCGTATGCCTCGCGGCAGTTGAAACCGCACGAGACTCGTTACCCAGTTCATGATCTGGAGTTAGCAGCGGTGGTCTTTGCGTTAAAGATCTGGCGTCACTACCTGTATGGCGAGCAATTTGTGGTGTACTCCGACCACAAAAGTGTGCAGTATCGGTTTTCGCAGCCTGACTTGAACATGAGACAGCGTAGGTGGATGGAGTTGCTGAAGGATTTTGACTGTGAGATCAAATATCAGCCAGGAAAGTCGAACGTAGTAGCTGATGCTTTGAGCAGGAAGGTTAGTGAGATGCTTGCGTCGTTGTACATCTCTAAGGACCAAGAGCATCTTAACACTACGGGTTGGAGATTCTACCCGACTGAGGATTGCGTAATGGTTTCATCTTTTCAAGTGGAACCGCAGATCGTTTCTAACATTCGAGCAGCTCAGAGGACCGATCCGTCAATCCACGAGTTGAAGTTGAAAGTCAGGGCTGGCGAACTTGAGGACTATTCTGTCTCTTCCGATGGTTGTTTGCGTTTCCGAGGCAGATTAGTTGTGCCCATTTTGATTGATTTGAAGGAAGAAATCCTTCGATAAGCGCACTGTAGCAGACATAGTGTTCATCCTGGTGCACGGAAGATGTACCATGCGTTGAAGCCGCACTTTTGGTGGGCTGGCCTCAAGAGCGATGTTGCTGGTTTTGTCGCTCGTTGTTTGAATTGCCAGATGGTAAAGGCCGAAAGGATGAGACCTGGGGGTCTGTTGCAGAGTTTGGAAGTGCCCCAATGGAATTGGGAGCACATTGCGATGAATTTCGTAACGCATTTGCCTCGTTCCAGCCGAGGGTGCGATGCTGTTTGGGTAGTTGTAGATCGTTTGTCTAAGTCTGCGCATTTCATTCCCTATGGGATGACCTTCTCGTTGAAGAAGATGGCGAAGCTGTACGTTGATTTTGTTGTTAGCTTGCATGGTGTGCCTGTTTCAATCGTGTCTGACCGAGATCCGAGGTTTACTTCCAGATTTTGGAAGAGTTTGCAGACAGCTTTGGGCACTAGATTGGCTATGAGTACCGCGCATCATCCCCAGACTGATGGCCAATCTGAGCGGACTATCCAGACGTTAGAGGATATGTTGCGTGCTGTTGTGTTGGATTTCGGAGGTAGTTGGCAAGACGCGTTGTCTTTGGTTGAGTTTTCGTGTAATAACAGCTACCAAGTGACGATTGGCATGGCGCCTTTAGAGGCTTTGTATGGCCGCAAGTGCAGATCGCCAGCGTGTTGGGAAGAAGTGGGGGAGAAGCAGCTCTCTGCCCCTGACTTTGTGCAGCAGATGAAAGATCACGTGGATCTTATCAGACAGCGGATGAAAGCTGCCCAGGATCGCCAAGCCAGTTATGCGAATAAGAGGCGTCGACCTCTTGAGTTTCAGGTTGGTGATCGTGTATTTCTCAAGGTTTCTCCGTTTCGTAGTGTGATGCGCTTTGGACGCAAGGGAAAGTTAGCCCCTCGTTACGTTGGTCCGTATGAGATTGTTGAAAGGATTGGCCCTTTAGCGTATCGTCTGTTGTTGCCGTCTGAGTTATCTTCTCTACATGTCGTCTTTCACGTTTCCATGTTGAGGAAGTACGAGCCAGATCCGTCCCATGTGCTTGGAACTGACGAGGTAGAACTAGATCAGTCGCTGAGATATCAGGAATACCCTTTGCAGATCCTTGGCAGAAAAGAGAAATAGTAGAGGAATAAGACCATTCCGCTGGGGATGGTGCAATGGAGCAAACATGGTAGGAAAGAAGCTACTTGGGAGCTGGAAGAAAAGATGCAGCGCGAATGGCCGCATCTATTTGAGTAGCTGTTGAGCTAGATTTTTCCAGTAGCTTGTAGTTTTGCTGTTTTCTTCCTTAGTTGTTGTGAAGTGTTTGCTCAGTTATCTTGAACTTTTGGCCTAGTGTTGGGCGAGTTCTGGTGTTAGTTTTTGTTTCCATTTTAGCCTCTGCTGTTGTTTGTTGATTCAGAATTGTTGTTTGATTTCGAGGACGAAATCCTTTCTAGTGGGGGAGAAATGTGAGACCTGATTTTGTATTAAGGATTAATTGTTGGAATTAATCGGCTGATTAAGAGATGTTGTGGTTTAGATCTCTGTTTTGAGGTTTGAGTTGCATTTTCGGGTTCCACTTCGTGTGTTGAACAATTCTGGATGCTTTCGTGTTTTTGGGTTTGAGGCAAAAGCTGGTTTTGTGAGCCAGCAGCTGGTCGGTGGCGAAAACCAGTCGAGGCGCCTTTTGTAATGCGGCAGATGCGTTAGTGAATTGTGTTGTGGTCGCTGGTGAAGAGACCAGTCGAGGAACCAGTCGAGAGTTTAGTAGCGTGTTTTGTGTTAAGCGCTATACGTCGTCGTTTGGGGTATCGCGACTGGTACCAGCTGCGAGGAGTTGTTGCGTCTGGATGATCAGTCGAGAGCAATGGTCAACTCGGGTCAAAGTTTTGTAGCTTGCGACTGGTTGTGTTTCGTATCTTGCGACTGGTGGTACGCTGTAGCCTGCGACTGGTACTTCGCGAAAGCTAGCGACTGGATGACGTCAGTTG
>KQ995808.1:17174-29715 GCA_001598015.1 Dorcoceras hygrometricum | reverse complement strand
CTGAGCATGCAGATAGATAGTGACCTGGTGATATATCGAACTACCCTCCTTCGGACTTTCCAAGTGGTTACTATTTGTCGAGTGGATAAGTCCGAGGTCTTGGTTGTACTGATTAGTCCTCATGACTCGAAACGTCATTGAGACTCTACATGATAGGCGTCTCACTTTGACCCGTTTGCCGACTCACTTGGGGTCACCAGGCGTCGGGATTGGGTGAGACCCCGATGCATGTAGGAGTCGATGCATCGTTGTCGAGGATTCACCGCTCGCAGACATGCGTGGATATCCTATGCTATATGAGGGGATAATAGTGTATAAATCTCTGGCCAGAGTACTAGAAGTGTTTTAGGTAAATGTGTTTACCTAGTTACACTCGCGATGTCACTATTCGATCTCCAAGATGTATGCATAGCTATCGGATCTCTAGCGACTCTCGACTTACAAATAGTCGTTGATCTGATCGGGATATATGGATTGAAAGGACCGTACAGTACGCGAACCACGACCGACTGGTTCTTGCAGGCACTATCAGTGATACCTAGGGGATCATGGGGCGATTTTGCTATACGCTTTACCATGATCCGTTGGGCAGGTCCGGAATTGTGATTCCGGAGCCACAATGGTTGTGGGCCCACGGCTAGCTGTATCCCTGAACCATTGAGGGTCACACAAGTACTGGATTTGAAATTCCCACACGGATACTCAGCTCAATGTGTTGAGCACGAGAAGAGGATTTCGGGAAGTGCGACTTCCTAAAAGTCAACAGGGGTCAAACCGGGTTTTGACTCTGTTGAGGGGCAAAACGGTCATTTTGCTATTTGGGGTTTGATAATCTGAAAAATTGTTTTTCACATCATAACATTCAGTTTTGGAAACTGAATCGATCTGTCCGATCTGATCGGCGATCGGAGTTACGATAAAGTCGCAGCGATAGATATCGTCATTTGGACCCGGGCCCGTTGGACCGGCCCAAGTCTACCTTAAGTCTATTTAATGTTGATTATTGGACTTAATGAAATATGACTTCATAATAGACTACAACCTAACCCTAAAATCAGCCGCCCCCTCTCTTCTCCTCTCACGCCGCCGCCGCCGCCGCCGTGCGCCGCCGCCGCCGTCTTCGCCGGAAAATTGGTTTTCGGCCAACTCGACGTGGAGAATCCATTCGTGCTGATCTCGTCAGGACTTCTAGTGCAGTCTGACGAAGGAGTCTCGGATCTGGTCGTGGACCGGATTGGCGTATCTACCGCAATCTACCTAGAAGAGCCGGGTTCTTGAAACACCGGTTGGAGCCAGGCACAAGTGCCAGCGAGGTAACACGCTAAACATCCTATGAATGTCATAGAATGTAGATTATTTTTGTATTGATCGCCTTCCGGTTCTATAATTTTGTTCTTCCGCTGCCTGACCGGGGGGCGGATCCGGATCCCCAACAACTTCCACGAATCTGCTCGAAAGCTAGAATCCAGAAGCTCAAACAGAGCTGGAGAACCATCGACCAGAATTTGCGAAGCTACATGAGCCTGCAACTACTTCGCTATTCTCCAACACGTCGATCAAAACTCCAAATGGTATTAATGGAAAGCTCTAAGTGAGACGAAACCAGCATCGTAAACATTATGCCAAACAGCAGCGTAAATCAACGGAAATCTAACGAGAAAGGTTTCGCATGAACAGTAGCTGAAGAGGGTTGTCGGGGAAGACAATGGGAAATATCGGGTTCGAGAAAAATATGCTAGGTGTTTGCAAACACTGGTATTTAAAATCCTCAATTCCACGCTACTGTGCAAGTCAAACGCAGACAAAAACAGATCTCTACAACAGATCCCTGCGCTAAGGAAAAAATCTACAAATCTGAATCCTCGGCGTTCTCTCGCACAAGAATAATCAGCGCTCGCGCTAACACACGCACGACTAAATAAAACGACGTCGAACTGGCGGAACAGATCTCTACGCTCGCATCATAAGCTAACACTAAATCAAACCGGTAATGCAAAACGTTGACATCTGCTCAAAGAACTCTCGCCCGCTAACAGATCTCTCACGCCCTTCGAAAGCAAACACTTAAACGACATCGCATGACCCACTAGAGAAATCTGGACACTATCGCTAACCGCTGGAGAAATCTGAAGACCAACGCTACACAGCGCTTATTTATCAAACGGCATCACTGAGACATCGGGACACGTCATCATATCTGCCCGAAGCGCTCCAACAGATATCTAGCGTTAAACCCAAAACGGTGCCGTCTCCAATAATCTAAACGACGACGTTTAAGTCTTACCCTACAAAGCTGTTAGCAGACTTCGCTACACCTCGCCAACGCGTAGAGCAAACGACGTCACTACCACTTAACGAAACGACGTCACATCGCTCCCCCGCTACAACAGATCTCACACTCGTTATCACCTGTTGACCCGCGTTGACATCCGATTCACCATCAACCAAATTTATCTCCAAGCGAGACATCAGCACCTGGAAAAGACGGCGTACAGAGGCTCCCGCTATCACAAACAAAACGACGTCACAGCAGAGACATCTGAAAGGAGTCCAACACAACTGAAACAGATTTCTACTAATGCGCTACATCACCAGCAGTCAACTCCGCGGGGCTGACGAACACGTGGCATTCTCTCACTCTAGCGCACTATCACTAACAGATCCCTGTGATACGGCGTCTCATCACTCTCGTTCTACACTCAACAGATCTCCCTCGCGCATGATCAGATCTCTCGCACTAACGCTACGCCCATACGACACCATTCCAACTTATCTAACCGACAACGTTTTACGCCTGATAAAGAAACACACGGGCAAACCTCTATACATAAGCGCCATCAGATCTCTCCTCTGAACGCTAGCAAGAAATCTGAATTGCCACAAAACGACAGTGTATCACCTCTCACGCTACTAAAGCACGCGGTAAACATTCAAATGTCCAGCGACAACAAATTTCAACATAAATCTGAACAGATCTCACCAGAAATCTCTAAATCGAAATACAAAACTTCCAGAATTATTCCGACCACGAAATCTGACCCAAAAATATTTACGAAGCCTTCCCCATGAAAGTTGTACAACCAGATTTGTTCAAGCACAAACCCAAACTCCTTAATTCCGATTAATTAACTCAATTAATCTTCCTAAACTTGAGGGTCTCACAATTCTTCATAGAGAGAATAGGAAATTAAGAAATCGTAGCATCCCAATGGTTAAGTTCAGTGGTCTAACCAATCAGAGCGGGAAGCAACGTGGGAATCAGAAGAAGATATGCGTAGTCTCTACCCAGAGCTGTTTGGTAAATAAATTTCGAGGACAAAATTTCAGTAAAGAGGGTAGAGTTGTAGCGCCCCAAAATCCATAAGACCACAATTTCTAGCCTTTTTATTTTAATGGCTGTTTTGAGATTTCGAGCATCCAGATTTTAGTTCATATCAGTTTTAATTATCTAAGCTGATTTATTTTTCTCCCAGCTTAGAAGCAACGGCCCAGGTGATTTCTTGAAGGATTTCGCCCCAAGCACATATCCTGAGCTGAGTTCAGATATAGTTTCGAAAAGAAAATTTAAAATAATAGTAAGGGGGACTTTAGCAAATTTGAAAGGAGCAGGTATGGCCTCCCATGCCTACTCGAGTGCTTCCACCTACTACCAATCATTCTCCCATATATGATTGCTACGTGAGTTTAGAACTCATTTATGTTACAAGAAAATCTTTCATTTCTCTTTCGAAAACCAGAAGCTCGCAGAGTGTGTTTGAGGAGATTTCCAACCAAGGTCATCTGTTCGTTGCGTCAGTTCAGGCAAGTAAAATTGATTCTTGCTGCATCTGGAAAACATATATTGTTTCGTTGTTTTCTGTTGTGTGATTTCCTGGTGCATGTTTCAGTTCAGCTAGTTCATGTTCAAGTTTAAGCTAATGATTCACTGCTTTGATGTTTTAAGTTTTGAGGAAACTCACAAGTTATCTCTTAGCAAGCAGTTGTGGTTTTAAAATACTGAGTTGTACAGATTTCCAGATAAGATAAGCCAAAGAGTAGTTCTGTTTTCTGGTGTGCTGTAAAAGTTATGGACATCGACTCTGAACAAATAAGCGATGCTGGTTTGATCGAGACTATGTTCAGGTCGAATAAGTTGAGCTAGTCTGTTTAGGGACTATCTGAACTGGAGCAGTACCTTCGTTTCTAAGCAGATCTGGCCTATTCTCCTTGACCAGACTGCGTGATTCGTTGTTAAACTGATTGGGTTTCTCAAAGCTGAGTGACCTTCCAAAGCTGAAATTCTTCTACGAAGCGTATATTACTGTTTTACCACGCGTAAGCTGTTTTCTTAGAACCAAACTTGTTTTACTACGTGAAAGATGTTTTTCGTAGAACCAGATCTATTTTTCCTATTCGTGAGCTACTTTCTTTAGCCAAAGTTGTTCTTCACGCCTGTGATCTGTTTCACACCCCAGATCTGTTTTACGTAGTCAAAGCTGTTCTTAACGCTTGTGATCTGTTTTCTTAAACCAAAGTTGTTTGCTTTCATAAGCCGTTTTCTCCTCCGAGCTGGTTTCTGCTATCATCAGATCGTAGCCCAGCTGTACACTCAGTAATGTTTTAAAGATAAAATGAATTTCATAGCAGTGAATCAACCAGTTTTCAGTGATCAATCTTCGATCAAGAGCAATGCATTGTAGCTATTTTCAATTAAAGGAAGTAAAGTTTCAGTTTTGAGGACTTGTGTCATAGAGGACCCGATCAATCAGAAAGGGACAGGAATGGTATGACTATAATCCCTTCATAGAAGGGACAAGATTATGGAAGTACTGTAATCCCTTCACAAAGAGTTACTGATTCAGATAACATGCTTCATGCACCAGGACCACCATGAGAGCCTCTAGGCCATGAGTCACAGTATAAGTGCGATTCAGATCTGATGTTCTGATCTGTCTTTTGAGTAGAAAGATTTCAGTTCAGATGACTTCCTTTATTTACGTATTATGATTTCAATTTGCCTGCATTATGTGATCTTGTTATCCTCAGTTTTACTTGTTGAGCCCCTAGGCTCACTATTTTTCCTGATGCAGGTGAGACAGCTCAGGGGCAGGTGGGTGGCGTGAGCTGAATCAAATTTGGGGGTTGCTTGTGTTTATCAAAGGCCAGCGTTTCCACGGAGTCAATGATGTTGTTGTCTTTGATTTTTTGTCGAAATCTGTATTAAGAACCATTACAACAATAGAGAATTCATATAGAGTTCCAATAGTTGTAATATCATTTTGAAATCGAATCTGAGGTTCTTATAGTCCAAATCTGTTTCTACTATTTACTTTTGGCGCTTACTATTTGTGTTCAGTTTTTTTAAGGGAATACATCTTACAACATTTCGCATTTAGTCCTTCTATTTCCTTTCGATTATCCATTTATTCCCATGGGTTTGGGCGTCACATCTACGGTGCTGATTCACGATCGAAGATTCTACTAGTGCCAGCCATGGAGATGTTTAGTCTGTTGTCGCTAGAGAATTCAGGGTTCATGATTTATGCCCTCGATGTTTCCCAAGAATTGTGGATAGGGTTGAGTGATGTCCCGATTGTTCGTGAGTTCCCATACGTTTTTTTTGGATGAGATTCCTGGATTCCCTCCGATACAAGAGATTGATTCAGCATTGAGTTGGTGCCAGGAACCACCCCGATTTCGAGAGCTCCATATCGGTTGGCGCCTGCTGAGTTGAAAGAACTTAAGGACCAATTACGTGATATTCTAGAGAAGGGATTTATTAGGCCGAGTATGTCACCTTGAGGAGCTCCGATTCTCTTCATGAAGAAGAAGGATGGATCTATGAGGATGTGTGTTGATTTTCGGCAACTGAATAAAGCAATGATCAAGAACAAGTACCCGTTGTCGAGAATTTATGAGTTGTTTGATCAGCTGCAAGGATCGGAAGTGTACTCAAAGATTGATCTACGATCTGGTTATCATCAGTTGCGGATTAGAGATGCTGATGTGGAGAAGACGGCTTTCCGAACTAGATACGGGCATTAGGAGTTTCTTGTGATGCCGTTTGGATTGACGAATGCCCCTGCTGTCTTCATGGATTTGATGAATCGCGTTTTTAGTGAGTATATTGATCGTTTTGTGATTGTATTCATAGCTGATATCCTGGTGTACTCGAGTAACTATAGAGAGCATAAGGAGCACTTGAGACTAGTGTTGCAGAAACTGAGAGACTCACAGCTGTATGCGAAGTTCAGTAAGTGTGAATTTTTGTTAGATAAGGTAATCTTTTTGGGTCTTGTCATATCTGCACAAGGTATTTTGATGGATCCTTGTAAGGTCAAAGCAGTTCTTAATTGGGAGCGACCTAGGAATGTTTCGTAGATCCGTAGTTTCTTGGGTTTGGCTGGCTATTACAGAATTTCATTGAGGGTTTTTCTTCAATAGCCAAGATGATGACGCAGTTGACCCAGAAGGATATAAGATTTCTGTAGACATATGAGTGTGAGTCGAGTTTCCAATTTCTCAAGGATACGTTGACTACTGAGGTTTTATGGTTTGTTCTGATGCTTCTCTGAGTGGTTTGGGTTGTCCATTGATGTAGAATGGGCGTGTGATAGCCTATGCGTCTCGACATTTGAAACCCCATGAGACGAGATACCCCGTTCACGATCTACAGTTGACTGCCATTGTTTTTGCCCTGAAGATCTGGCGTCATTACTTGTATGGCGAGCAGTTTGTGGTGTACACAGACCACAAGAGTTTGAAGTATATCTTCACTGAGTCAGATCTGAATATGAGACAACATCGTTCGATGGAGTTGAAAGAATTTTGACTGTGAGATTCAATATCAGCCTGGGCGAATGAACACAGTGGCAGATGCTTTGAGTAGGAAAGCCCAGCCTACGATGTTAATGTCGTTGAGTATATCCAAAGTCCATGATCATTTGGGCACTTCTGGATGGCGTTTTCAGATAGATGATCAGTACTTTGTAGTTTCTTCCTTTCAGTTTGAACCATAGATTATGGCGGACATTAGAGCAGTGCAGAGAACTGACCCGTACATCCATGAGTTGAAGATGAAAGCCCAAAATGGTCAGTCGGGAGATTTTATTGTTTCTTCTGATGGATGCCTGAGATTTCATGATTGGTAGTTCCAAACCTGATCGATCTGAGAGAAACTATCATGAACGAGGCCCATTGCAGCTGTTATAGTGTGCATCCGGGTGAGAAGAAGATGTATCATGCCTTGAAGTCGTACTACTGGTGGGAAGGCATGAGGAATGACATTTCAGGATTCGTAGCCCGATGTTTGAATGCCAACAGGTCAAGGCCGAGATAATGAGACCTGGTGGATTGTTGCATGTTGAATTGACTCAATGGAAATGGGAGCACGTCGCCATGGATTTTGTGACTCATTTACCTTGTTCGAACAAGGGATGTGATGTAATTTGGGTAGTAATTGACAGGCTTTCGAAGTCATCCCATTTCATTCCCTATGATGTGAGATGTTCCATGAAGAAGATGGCGAGACTGTACGTTGATCATGTGGTTAGATTGCATGGAGTGCCGGCTTCGATAGTGTCTGATAGAGATCCACGATTTACTTCCAGATTTTGGAAGGCTTGCAAGCAGCGATGGTTTCGAGATTGGCTATGAGTACAGCTTATCACCCGCAGACAGATGGAAAATCCGAGAGAACTATTCAAATTTTGGAGGACATGTTGCGAGCTATTGTGATGGATTTCTGTGGTGTCTGGCAGGATTCTTTATCCCTGATAGAATTTTCGTATAATAATAGCTACCAAGTGACTATCAGGATGGCACCATTCGAGGCATTGTACAGGCGTAAGTGCAGATCACCGATTTGTTGGGAAGAAATTGGTGAGAGGCATCTGTCTACCCCTGAGTTTGTGCAACATATGAAGGATCAGGTTGAGCTGATTCGAAGCACGATGAAGGCTGCACAAGATCTTCAAGCTAGCTATGCTAACAAGAGGCGTAGGCCTTTGAAATTTCAGGTTGGTGATCGAGTGTTTCTGAAAGTTTCTCCATTCAAGAGCGTGATGAGATTCAGGCTTAAGGGTAAGTTAACTCCTAGATTCGTTTGGCCCATTCAAGATTATTGAGAGGATTGGATCCTTGGCCGTATCGATTGCAACTTCCTGCTGAGTTAGAGCGATGCATGATGTATTTCATGTGTCAATGTTGAGGAAATACGAGCCAGATCCATCCCATGTGCTAAGGACCGATGAAGTTGATCTGGATCTGACCCTGAGTGAGGTTGAATATCCAGTGCAGATTCTGGATAGAAAGGAGAAACACTTGAGGAACAAAATATACCATGTTGAGGAACATGGTATAGTTGAGGAAATACGAGCCAGATCCATCCCATGTGCTAAGGACCGATGAAGTTGATCTGGATCTGACCCTGAGTGAGGTTGAATATCCAGTGCAGATTATGGATAGAAAGGAGAAACACTTGAGGAACAAAACTATACCGTTGGTGATGATCCAATGGAGAAAGCATGGCAGATAAGAAGCTACCTGAAAAGTTGAAGAAAATATGAGACAGGAGTGGCCTCATCTATTTGAGCATACGCAGTATTGATTCAGGTAATCTTCAGCAGGCAGATTAGTGTTTTGAGTTGCTTTTGTACCTTGTTAAGCATTGAGACATGTGGGATTTTTATATTTTAGTCCTGGTAATTCTCTGGTTTTCTTTAACTTTGATTTGTACTTGTCATTTGATTTCGAGCACGAAATCTCTTAAGGTGGGGAGGATGTGAGGACTGTAATTAACCGATTTAATTAGTGGCAAGTTATGAGCAGATTAGAGGAAACAGCAAAATTAATCGCGTGAGCTGTTGGATGCGGATTAACAAGGGAGACGTGAATTGTCGGGTATTTAGCTTAGGAGAATTGGTCTGAGCTGATGGTGATTTTTCGATTTGGGAAAGGGCGGTGAAGGTTTCAGCTTTGGATAGAAATGCCCTGTACGTGTAAGCTGTCCAATGTGTGATATGTTCTAACTATACCTACCGCGAGCTGATTTGAGATGGAACAGCTCTGAGCTGTTGGATTATCGACGGGATGGAAAAGGGTTTAGAGATTCTCGAGTGGGTGGTACTATGTGGATCGGCCCAGTTCGTGATTTTGGAGTAGATCGGTGCGGTTTATGGTCTCCAGATTAGGAAAGACCTGGATGTATGTGAGCTGGTCCACATATGCATGAACTATTTGCCCCAAGCTGGAGGCGATGCGACGTCGTTTGGCAACGTCAGCTTAGACGCTGCTTGCTGGAGTTGACTAGCGTGATCTGTTGGTTGCGCGAGCTGATAGGTGCACGGGAACTGATACGCAAATGTGATCTATCGACATGGCGTGCTCTGTGGACCCAAGAGCTGATCTGTTCGTGTGTTTTGAGTTGTACGCTGGATACGCGTGATCTGTTTGTTCTGATTTGGACTCCTGTGCGACATATTTTGGTGGTAGCGAGCTGGTATAGCGTAGAGGAGTCAGATATGGTGTAGTGCTAAGCTCTGAGCTGGTTGACTTTCACTGTAGCGTTGACAGGAAGAATAATATAAGTGTTGAACACTTAGCCAATTTGAGACCCGATATTCCCTATCTTCTTCCAGAGAGCCTTCGATACGTGCTATTCCTCAAACCCTTAATGTTCATCGTATCCTATTTCTTTCGGTTGCCGTCGATTTACGCCATCGTTTGGAGAAAGGCTGGTGGCGCTGGGTTCCTCTTTCCAAGACCATTCGTTTGGTACTACTTTGGAGCCTTGGTTCGACTTTTCGAGTGGGTGCGATGTGGTTGAAGCGTTCGAATATTTTCGTGATTTCCGGTCGATAGTTCTTCCGTTTTGTTTGAGATCTTGGGTAAGCGTTGGTTATTGTTTCACGTTTCGTTTAGAGCTGGTTTTCGTGTCTGAGGTGATGATTGGAGCTGGGTGTGTTGGTAGCTCCCAGCTCTGTTCTGTTGAAATTTTCCCTGAGCGGTTTAGGTATGGTTGAGCAGGTCGTAGCTACGTGATGGTTCAAGCCGTTATGTTGAGTTCGTCGTGAGTTGGTAGGGCAGTAGACTTGCGCGAGCTGTTAGAGCTGTGTTCTCGTGCCGAGAATCCAATGTCATCACTGAGTCGCAATAGCCAGCTGAGTCGCTGTGATTTGGATTCGGATTGATTATTGTGATTTTATTTGCACAGCTGAGTCGTTATGCCTTGCTTACCGATGATCCTTGGTAGCCCTCATGCATCGCACGTTTGAAATATTGCATGTCTGATATGATTGTTGCTTTATCGATGCTCTTCGTACTGACGGTTTGACCTCGTTTATTTTCCTTTCTTGGGCTGCTTTGGTCTATGTTGGCCTTTGCAGGGTCTTCAGGTAATCCAGCTGGATTGAGTGGAGCATCAGCTGGTAGATCCCCGTTTTGAGTCCCAGTTATATATATTATGTATTGCATAAATGAACCAGGGGATGCCCTGAGTGGATATTGTATTTGGGGATCTATATTTGACGCATACTTGGATATGTTTTGTTATTGTTGTTGTTTAGATTTTTTAGTTAAGATCTGTATTTGAGTATGTTCGTAATTTTAAGAGTTGATTTCAGTTCAGGCCCAAAACAAAAATTTTAACCCATATTTTATGCTTCTATGTGATTAAGATTAACTGAGCAATTAATCGGTGTTTGTTAGGACCGAAAATGGGAAATTAAAAGCAAGCAAGCGCTGCTATTGTTCATTAAAAATTTTGCGCTGCTATAATGAGGTGCAATACCTCGGGTTCTTGAACATAAAACAGAGCACCGGAGACAGATCTGGTATGTAATAAAAACATGCGGAAAACACCAGAAATGAATCCTAATTTTAAAACTCAATGCAAGCAGATTTCTGTTAGACAGAAATCTGCTACTGTGCAAGTGTGCAATCTGAAATGTATGCGTGCTAAAATAAATATGCGTATGCGGAAGTAAATAACAGAATACAATACACAGCTATTTGTTTATGGAAGTTTGGACATCAATTTCCTACGTCTCCCCTTCTTCCTCCTCGGAAGGTTACACTAGAAGATTTGATCTACACATCGTGTACAGACCCGATCCCGCAACCAGCAGCTGCGAGAACTCCTAGACTCCACCAGCCCTCGGCTGTCACTCACGTGTTTTACGCCTATGTGAGAAAGGCTACAGACACAGATTTTAACGTCTTCGTGCTTGGACGGGATCTGATTTTGGTTTGTGATTCACTCGCTAATCAATTTCGCACATCTCTCAAAATATGCGAGTGAATCTGTGTGTGTGATATTTTACAGTATATAGCTCAACTCTCAAAATAATAAATCTCACACACTGGGAAAATGCTCTTCAATAGCTAATTGAGACTCAGCAGTAGACACTCGTTATGCGCTCCTCTCTAATGGCGGTCTACTGCTTCGTCTCCAATTTTTCTTCCCTCTGTGTTTTGCACTGTGTTAATTAATCTGTAAAAAACCTCTCTTTCTTCAACAGTGCTTCTTGTATATATATGGTTGTTTTAATTTCTTTTTGTTGGACACATTTTTCTTCCCGTTTAAAGATGTTCCTTAAATTACCGACAGTGAGTTGTCCTTGTGTCCTTTTCTTTTGCAGGCTTTTTGTCATCTTGTGATTTTGCCTTTATGTACCAGCAGCTGGTTGCTTTAATTTGTTCCATCAGCTGATTTTTCTTCATTAATTAAATTATTCCAACAGCTGATTTATCTTCAATAGTTGAACTGCAGCTTTTTTAATTTCTCGTTCCAACAGCTGAATTATTCTTTCCTTTGGCGCTTCAACTGGTCAATCTATTTATTCAGCTTCTGTTCAAATGTTCAACTGATGGTTCGCTCTATTTATCAACATCTGATTTAGTTCTTTGTCAACGTCTGAATTGCACCAGCTGGTTTGTCTTTGCGCACCAGCTGAACCATCCTCATGCACCAGCTGGTCCTTATCATTCTAGCTGATATTTCTTTCCTTCAACGTCTTCTGCCTATATATTTTCTACAATATATTTCTCTGTACAACTTTTCTAACCAGACGCTGATGTTCTTCTGTTCATTGCAACGGCTGACTCTCCAGTAGCAACTAGTCCCATTTTGTTATCACCAAAACTAATAAATTTATCATAACAATTTCCCCCTTTTTGGTGATGACAAAACTTAGCAGCCGAGATAAATAAATATGCAAAGATAAATTGCACACGAACTGCTGGAACGCAAGCTTTCATTAACAAGAAAATTGTACACAAGATTTGTACACAAATTAATACCAATTCTATCCTAATTTCTCCTTCTTCTCTTTGATCCACTTAATTACCTTCTTCTTCTTTCTCTATCTCTTTCAGCCTGCAAAAGATTTTCGCGTCTATCAGCATCCAACACTCTCTCCGTAATGTTTCTCTGTGCCATTTCAACAATATGCGCAAAGTCTGGTGTACTAACATTAGCACAAGTGCCTCTGATTTGATCAACGGGAGGTGGTGGAGGTTGAGGTCCTCGGCTGCTGCTACTTTCCCCATTTTTGTTATCACC
>KQ995808.1:5244-16930 GCA_001598015.1 Dorcoceras hygrometricum | reverse complement strand
GTAGCTTTTTCAATTTCTCGTTCCAACAGCTGAATTATTCTTTCCTTTGGCGCTTCAACTGGTCGATCTATTTATTCAGCTTCTGTTCAAATGTTCAACTGCTGGTTCGCTCTATTTATCAACATCTGATTTAGTTCTTTGTCAACGTCTGAATTGCACCAGTTGGTTTGTCTTTGCGCACTAGCTGAACCATCCTCATGCACCAGCTGGTCCTTATCATTCCAGCTGATCTTTCTTTCCTTCAACGTCTTCTGCCTATATATTTTCTACAATATATTTCTCTGTACAACTTTTCTAACCAGAAGCTGATGTTCTTCTGTTCATTGCAACGGCTGACTCTCCAGTAGCAACTAGTCCCATTTTGTTATCACCAAAACTAATAAATTTATCCTAATAATTTCCCCCTTTTTGGTGATGACAAAACTTAGCAGCCGAGATAAATAAATATGCAAAGATAAATTGCACACGAACTGCTGGAACGCAAGCTTTCATTAACAAGAAAATTGTACACAAGATTTGTACAAAAATTAATACCAATTCTATCCTAATTTCTCCTTCTTCTCTTTGATCCACTTAATTCCCTTCTTCTTCTTTCTCTATCTCTTTCAGCCTGCAAAAGATTTTCGCGTCTATCAGCATCCAACACTCTCTCTGTAATGTTTCTCTGTGCCATTTCAACTCTCTGCGAAAAGTCTGGTGAACTAACATTAGCACCAGTGCCTCTGATTTGATCAACGGGAGATGGTGGAGGTTGAAGTCCTCGGCTGCTGCTACTTTCCCCCTTTTTGTTATCACCACCCCGATTGATATATGCAACGAGTTCGCTTAGTTGGGTGGTAATGATATTTAGGGTCTGCTGTGCTTGAGCACTAAACTCCAATAAATCATTTCTAGTAGCTGCCACTTGCTCATCCAGAGAATTGATTCTAGCATTAAGCTCTTGGTGAGACTCCCTAACCACTCTTCGAACATCAACAACATCTAGACCAGTAGTTACAAGCTGAGTTCCAAGATGCTTATGAGATGATTGTAACTCCAACGACTAGAGATTGCGTTGATCATTTGAGTCTCTGCGCAAGCCCCAAGTACTCGATCTTGTGCATCGAGGCGTGCGATAACTTGCTTCTCAAAGTTGTGGAGGTGCAATAATATAGTATCTTTGAGATTGGCACCAGCTTCCCTTTCACTGAGGTGTTCAATTGAAGCTCGCAACTGATGTAAGGCTTCTTGAAAATCTGGATAGGAGCAGAAGTAGAAGCAGCAGTATCCTGATCAGCAAAATTCATTGAAATGTCTTCTGAAAAAGATTCCGAAGAAGGCTCATCTAACATCTGTAAAACCGGAGCAACGGAACTGAATTCGGAGATACCAAAATTGGACTACCCGCCATCTGTCATGGTTCAATAACCCACGTTCCATTAACCCTCATCATGGTTCGTATCCAGCAGGAGGAGCGAGTATTTGTGTTGGTTCTGGCAATTACAGCACCTCGATCACGTGGGCTACCCTCAAAAATCTGAGAACAACATGTCTTCTTCCATGTAAGACCATGTTCTCGTGCCTCCTTCGTCAATTCTTCCAAAACAAACAGATGAAGGGTGGAAAGCATGTCTATAACTTTAAGATCAGTTGCCAAAAACCCTTCACCAGGAACAAAATTATTCCTCCACGAATCTAGGTATTTCTTCACTAAAAGTTCTCTATATTTCAGTAATATGTACAATTTCCGTTGAATAGCTACTTGGGTTGACTCTGTTTCTCCCCAAGACAAAACTTGCTCCTCTTTCTTGGACATTTCCTCGATATTTAAGGTTGCCAGTTTCTTCAAACTAAAAGAATTAAAGAATTGAGCTACGTCGTCAATTACCTGTGCTCTTAATTTGACAAGCAGATCGATGTCTGCACAAATCAAATAATAATGTTCCTTGGCCGGATTGCCCTTCACTGGGTCTTTCTCCACCAGAATGGCCTTTACTTTATTGTCAGCAGGGATTTTAGGAAGGCTGTTCAGAAACCAAGTCCTCTCATTAACTTCTGGAATCTTGATCTCTTTGCACATTTTGATCTTGGTGATTTCCATGCCAGCAGAAGGCAATGAAACATCGACTTGAGTGGTCATAAGAATATCTTCCAGCGACATCTGCTCATCGGTATCAAGCAATTCACCATTCATCTCCATAACCACTGGTTCCTCCTCCGAAAACTGTACCTGCTGGTCTCCACCAGCAGCACGAACATCCATGGTTTCTTCTTCTTCATCAGTGTCACTGGGTGTGACAACTGGGCTATCATTTCGGAGAATTTCATCAAAAGCCCTGTCAAACCAGGTTTCTGCCCTATCACTTTGTTTATCATCCTTATCATCAGAAATTGAGTCCAACTGATTTAGAACTTGGTTAATAACGGTGTCTGGATCATCGACAAGTGAGAGATCTTTATCAACAGCTGCCTCACCAACAGTTTCACCAGCGACCTCGTCGACTGGTTGATCAGCAGAGATATCATCCTCTGCTGCTGGTTGCTCAACAGGTTCCTCAGCAGCAGGAACGCCAGTAGATGGCCCAACCATTTGTATAGGCACGGCCTCTTGTGAAACAACCACTATCTCCAAGGTAGATGGATAAGAACCGGATTTCTTCTTTAAGTTCTCTTCTTCTTCGGGACTGGTTCTTCAGCAGCAGCAACAGCTGGTCTCTTCTTAGACGCAGCTGGCTTCCTTGATGCCTTCTTCACTGGTGGGGCATCAGCAGCTTCTTGTGCTCCAGCTTTGTCATTCAGGATAATATATCGGTGAATCGTCCTTTTTGTAAGCATTTTGGATGAAGGAAACTCCGACGATTCGCCCAGTTCCAGATTTGGAACATTTTCTAGCAGCAAGCTAATCTGGATCGCAAAGCCTTTGGCTTTCCTCGTTCCTTAAGTCACCATCTTTTTAAGGATAGTAAACAATACACTGCTCCAAATCACCTTAACTTCACAGACAACTATTGTCACCATCGCAAACTATTCCACGGTGATAGCATTGAAAGACCCTGCCTTTACTGAAATAGATTTCGCCATGATATCACAGAGAAAGCGAAAATGGATCTTCATCTGGCTCTTCGTCCCCGAAGTGCATACTGGCTCACCAGTCAGAGACACAATGATCTTCGCATCAAAAATCTTATCCTTTGGAACATCAGTCAAATCCTTCAATCCCTCAACTGGAAGTTCAAACAACTCAGCAAACAGCTGTTCGGAAATCTCCACTGTAACCCCGTGCACAGTGCTCATTGCCAATCCATCTCTCACTGTCCCATTTGCAAAGAACTCCAACAGAGCTTCCTCATGAATCACAGCGGAACAACCCAGAAATCCTTGTAGACCAGACGCAATTAGGGCTTGAAACATAGAAACCATTCCTGGGTCGTCCATGGTCAAAACCGATTCAAAATCGACATGCACAGTGTTGCTGTAGAATGAGGAGGCCATTTTTGATAGTAGATGGTCGGAAAGATCGCCTGAAAAAAAATGTTAGCAAGGAAAGAACACACGGAGAATACAAGAATGTCTCCCCAAGACAAAACTTGCTCCTCTTTCTTGGAAATTTCCTCGATATTTAAGGTTGCCAGTTTCTTCAAACTAAAAGAATTAAAGAATTGAGCTATGTCGTCAATTACCTGTGCTCTTAATTTGACAAGAAGATCGATGTCTGCACAAATCAAATAATAATGTTCCTTGGCCGGATTGCCCTTCACTGGGTCTTTCTCCACCAGAATGGCCTTTCCTTTATTGTCAGCAGGGATTTTAGGAAGGCTGTTCAGAAACCAAGCCCTCTCATTAACTTTTGGAATCTTGATCTCTTTGCCCATTTTGATCTTGGTGATTTCCATGCCAGCAGAAGGCAATGAAACATCGACTTGAGTGGTCATAAGAATATCTTCCAGCGACATCTGCTCATCGGTATCAAGAAATTCACCATTCATCTCCATAACCACTGGTTCCTCCTCCGAAAACTGTACCTGCTGGTCTCCACCAGCAGCACCAACATCCATGGTTTCTTCTTCTTCATCAGTGTCACTGGGTGTGACAACTGGGCTATCATTTTGGAGAATTTCATCAAAAGCCCTGTCAAACCAGGTTTCTGCCCTATCACTTTGTTTATCATCCTTATCATCAGAAATTGAGTCCAACTGATTTAGAACTTGGTTAATAACGGTGTCTGGATCATCGACAAGTGAGAGATCTTTATCAACAGCTGCCTCACCAACAGTTTCACCAGCGACCTCGTCGACTGGTTGATCAGCAGAGATATCATCCTTTGCTGCTGGTTGCTCAATAGGTTCCTCAGCAGCAGGAACGCCAGTAGATGGCCCAACCATTTGTATAGGCACGGCCTCTTGTGAAACAACCACTATCTCCAAGGTAGATGGAGAAGAACCAGATTTCTTCTTTGAAGTTCTCTTCTTCTTCGGGACTGGTTCTTCAGCAACAGCAACAGCTGGTCTCTTCTTAGACGCAGCTGGCTTCCTTGATGCCTTCTTCACTGGTGGGGCATCAGCAGCTTCTTGTGCTCCAGCTTTGTCATTCAGGATAATATATTGGTGAATCGTCCTTTCTATAAGCATTTTGGATGAAGGAAACTCCGACGATTCGCCCAGTTCCAGATTTGGAACATTTTCTAGCAGCAAGCTAATCTGGATCGCAAAGCCTTTGGCTTGCCTCGTTCCTTCAGTCACCATATTTTTAAGGATAGTAAACAATACATTGCTCCAAATCACCTTAACTTCAGAGACAACTGCTGTCACCATCGCAAACTTTTCCACGGTGATAGCATTGAAAGACCCTGCCTTTACTGAAATAGATTTCGCCATGATATCACAGAGAAAGCGAAAATGGATCTTCATCTGGCTCTTCGTCCCCGAAGTGCGTACTGGCTCACCAGTCAGAGACACAATGATCTTCGCATCAAAAATCTTATCCTTTGGAACATCAGTCAAATCCTTCAATCCCTCAACTGGAAGATCAAACAACTCAGCAAACATCTGTTCGGAAATCTCCACTGTAACCCCGTGCACAGTGCTCACTGCCAATCCATCTCTCACTGTCCCATTTGCAAAGAACTCCAACAGAGCTTCCTCATGAATCACAGCGGAACAACCCAGAAATCCTTGTAGACCAGACGCAATTAGGGCTTGAAACATAGAAACCATTCCTGGGTCGTCCATGGTCAAAACCGATACAAAATCGACATGCACAGTGTTGCTGTAGAATGAGGAGGCCATTTTTGATAGTAGATGGTCGGAAAGATCGCCTGAAAAAATATAGTTGCAAGGAAAGAACACACGGAGAATACAAGAATGCTTCGAGAGAAACATATGCAAGGTAGGGGAAGAGACACAGGTAACTCCGTAATTAAAATAAGGAATGCAAAAAGTTACTGGAGAGAGAAAGTTTCGATGTGACATTTCGCATGGTAACAACACGTGTCAACCATCCGTTATCGCGTACAGTTTTTGAAATGATTTTGAAAATGTTTTCAAAATATTTTACTAGTACAGTGTAAAAGATTTTCCAAAAAGTTTTAATCAAACAGTACACAAATAAAATATTCGCGCCAATGTATATAACGTCACAGCTGGTGCAGTAACTGTAAGAACATTACTGCTGGTTTAATATATCGTTGAGGGTGGCAAGAGCTGGTCACAAATAAGCATCAGCTGTATATGTAACAACTGAGTGTGTCCAGTCATTACATATTCAGTTGACGTCACGCTTAACCATCCAGCTCCTGGTTCCCCCCACAGCTGATAATCTTCCAACGCGAGAAGCTTATCTCAGCTGATGATCTTATTGTTCCCCCTGAACAAAAGACTTACAGCTGATTTAAGCAATAGCTGACAACCTACAAAATGCGTTAGTGCACAAACAATCAAGACAATTCAAGAAGACCTAAGATGTTTCTAAAATAAGAAAACTTAGCGTCTGGTAGAGGCTTTGTGAAGATATCAGCAAGTTGCTGGTCAGTCAACACATGCTCCAGTCGGATGTATTTATTTAGCACATGGTCTCTTATGAAATGATGCCTGATGTAAATGTGCTTGGTTCTCGAATGCAGCACAGGATTATGAGTAATCGCTATCGCACTTGTGTTGTCACAGAGAATAGGAGCTTCGGAAGCATCAATGCCATAATCTTTCAATTGATGTTGAATCCATAGGATTTGAGCGCAACAACTACCAGCAGCGAGGTACTCTGCTTCGGCTGTTGACGTGGCAATTGACGTCTGCTTCTTACTAAACCAGGAGATCAATCGATCCCCTAAGAATTGACACGTTCCACTTGTGCTCCTGTGATCAATCCTGCAACCTGCGTAATCTGCATCACTATAAACAATTAGTTGAAAGCCTGAGTCTTTGGGATACCAAAGACCCACGTTGGAAGTGCCCTTTAAATATTTTAATATTCGCTTTACAGCAATGTAATGCGATTGCTTTGGCTCTGCTTGGAATCTAGCACACGTACAGATAGCAAACATGATGTCTGGTCTGCTAGCAGTTAAGTATAGAAAAGAGCCTATAATACCGTGATAAAGGGATACCTCAATGGCAGATCCAGCTTCGTCTTTATCCAGTTTAATCGTAGAGCTCATGGGAGTCGCTGATGCTGAACTATTTTCCATTCCAAATTTCTTCAACAGTTCTTTTGTATAATTTTCCTGGTTGATGAATATACCATTCTCCAACTGGCGAACTTGTAAGCCCAAAAAGAACGTCAGCTCCCCCATCATACTCATCTCGAACTTGTCCTGCATCAACTTAGAAAACTTTTTGCACAGCTTGGGGTTAGATGACCAAAAGATAATGTCATCGACATATATTTGAACTAACAAAATATGGTCATCTTTAACAAACTTAAACAATGTCTTATCTACTGTGCCTATAGTGAATTGATGCTCAAGTAGAAATTTAGTGAGTGTATCATACCGTGCTTGCTTCAACCCATATAGAGCTTTATCCAATTTGTAAACAAAGTCTGGATGTGTATGATCTATGAAGCCAGGAGGTTTCATACTCATCTCGAACTTGTCCTGCATCAACTTAGAAAACTTTTTGCACAGCTTGGGGTTAGATGACCAAAAGATAATGTCATCGACATATATTTGAACTAACAAAATATGGTCATCTTTAACAAACTTAAACAATGTCTTATCTACTGTGCCTATAGTGAATTGATGCTCAAGTAGAAATTTAGTGAGTGTATCATACCGTGCTTGCTTCAACCCATATAGAGCTTTATCCAATTTGTAAACAAAGTCTGGATGTGTATGATCTATGAAGCCAGGAGGTTGTGAAACATACACTTCCTCTGTCAAGACGCCATTTAGAAAGGCACTCTTGACATCCATCTGAAAGACTTTGAAGTCTTTATATGCAGCATATGCAAGGAACATGCGTATGGCCTCTAATCTTGCTACTGGTGCAAAGGTCTCGTCAAAGTCTATTCCTTCCATTTGTCTAAAACCTTGTGCTACTAACCTAGCTTTGTTTCTAGTCACTACGCCATATTCATTCAGTTTATTCCTAAAGACCCATCGAGTTCCTATAACTGAATCATTCTTAGGTCTAGGTACAAGTTGCCATACTTTATTACGCTTAAACTGATTTAGTTCCTCCTGCATTGCATCTATCCAGCTTGGGTCTGCTAAGGCCTCATCTATCTGCTTAGGTTTTATATGTGATAGAAATGCAGCATCAAAATGATCATGAGATAGCTGGCCTCTTGTGCGAACAGGGGATTCAAGTTACCTATGACTTTTTCGGGTGGATGATTTTTGTTCCACTGAAGGTCAAGTCCAATGAGATTTGTTTGTTGTTCCCCCTGTGTCGTTGGCTGGATGGAACTGCTGGATTGTCTGACACCAATTGAAAATGTTCATTGTTGGCTTGTGCATCATAATCCAGTTGTCGTGATGTACTTGCGACGGTTCACCAGCCGGTGGACTTGATACCAATTGAAGAGGACTCGCGACTGGTTGTCCAGTAGTTGGTCCTGATGCCGACTGATAAGTCCTTGCGGCTGGTTGTCCAGCTGGTGATTCTGTTATTGATTGATGTGTGCTCCCAGCTGGTGCAACTTCTGGTCGAGCAGCATCTTGATCCTTTATCGCTTCATTTCCAGCAGCTGGTGTACTAGTAGGACACTGATCCTGCGGCTGATCCATGTTAGTTAAATCAATAACAGCTGGATTACCTGTCATGTCCTGTTGATCATTGTTGTGCGTTATAACCACTGCTGGTTGTTCCCCCTCAGCTGATTGTCTTTGTGGCACGTCGTCGTCTGATTCTTCAAGACTTGTTGACTCCAGACGTAAACACAAATCGTGTAAGCTTGCAGCTGAATTTGACTTGAAGCTGGTTTCATCAAACACTACGTGTGCTGATTCCTCAACCGTTAAGCTTCGTTGATCTGTTCTGAGTGTAACACGCTGTGTTAACTGCTTCTGCCCAAAATTTTTGAGAAAAACCGGAATATGCAATCATAGATCTAGCAGCTTCTTTTAAAGTGCGGTTTCTCCTCTCCGCTAACCCGTTTTGCTGAGTTCTAGCTGCTGAAAGCTCATGCTTTATTCCCAAATCTTCCAAATAAGAAATTAATTTAAAATTTAGGAATTCAGTACCGCGATCACTTCTTATCCGGTTGACTGAACAAGATTTGTCATTTTGTAAACGTTTTAAAAGTCTTATCAGCTGGTTGGCGGTTTCAGATTTTGCTTTTAAAAACAGCACCCATGTATATTTTGAAAAGTCATCAACACCAGCCGTGGCGTAACTTTAGGAAGGCAAAATCTGGTTGGAAAAAGACTCAGCCGAGAAGAGATCCTGTTGGTCAAAATGTCAAATCAAAACTCCATAGATCGCACAATTTTTCACAAACTTTCGTGGACCCGAAAACTGGGAAAACTGTGAAAGTGATTCAATTCTGGGTCCCGAAAGGGGTAGTCCAATCTGGACCCAAGTAAAATTGGGTACCAAAAGCTGCTTGTTTGATTGCAGGATAACAGGTACAAAGCAGCAGCTGAAACAACTTTGTGGTACCTGGAAAGCGGCTGTTCAAGACACATGACAGGAAATAAAAAGCTGCCAACAGACATCACACCATACAAAGGAGCTAAAATTGTGTTTGGTGATAATGCATACGGTAACACTGTGTGTAAGGGTAAGCATATCCACGGTAACATCTCTATTTATGATGTCCTAGTTGTTGATAATCTTAAATACAATCTGATTAGCATTAGTCAGCTGTGTGACAAAGGTTACACAGTCCGGTATCAACAACAGTCATGCACGGTTCAGAGTCCAAGTGGTCTGACTGTGTTGGTAGGTAAACGTTCGGGGAACAACCAAGGACAAAGATTAGAAGATCATGTATGAGCTGGTAAAGCATAGAAAATCGTAAGAGAAAAGAACAACCAAGGACAAAGCTGCACTTTGTCCAAGCTGAAAGAGCCTTTGAACTTCGCCCAAGCTGAAAGAGCCGTTGAAAGCCAAAATAGGAAAGAGCCTCATGTCACAACTGAAGATCAGATTGACAGGCATAAATTATGGTATCTCTCCAACATATGCACTGAAGATTTAAATGAGGAAGGTGTGCACACAGGGATATATACACATGAGAAAAACAGTGCATGAACAACGAAGAATAAAGGGAAGAAAACAGAGAGTGTGAATCAGTCGACGATCAGATCAGAGGAGCGTCATAGTCAACATCGACTACTAAGCCTATAAGCTTTGAAGATGCACTTCCCGGTGTGTGAGACAACAAAATTAGAGCTGATCTGAAAAGATTAGACCTCACAAATACACACATTCACTCACATATTCGAGAGCTTGAGCTAAACAGATTAGAGTGAATGTATACACAAAATCAAATGTAATCTTTCTTGGCATGAGACGTTAAACTTAGTGTTCGTATTTTTTGAATAGAGACGTTAAACATATTGGTGCAACGGCGGATCAGGATCCCGCTCCCGGTGTGCAGTGGAAGATTTTATAAATTTGAAGCCCGGTAACGGTCAATGCACTAAATAATGAATCTAAACATATACAGGATGTTTAGAGGGTTATCTTGCTGGCGTCTAGGCGCCTGGCTCCAACCTCCACGAGGGAATTGGCCCTTCAACGGTTGAATGGCTGGGTCAACGCCTAATCCGATCCACGATCATAATCTCAACTCTTTCGTTGGTTTGCACTAGAAAACCAACGAAAATTCAGCGAACAGAATCTCCTTGTCGAGACAGTCGGAAAAAATTCCAACGGCGACAGTGACGACTGGTAGCGACGGCGGCGACGAAACGGTGGTGAAAGAAAGGGAGGAGGACAGGGAAAAATATAACTGAAGGGGAGAGAGTTCTCAACCCAGAGTATTGGTTGTCAATACAACTTTTGGTGTGAGTAAAATGAATACCCAGGGCCCCTATTTATAGATTTTCCATGGGCTTAAACCAGGTTAATGGGTCTAATGGGCCTGGGTCGGGCCCAAGCCCAGTGAACATTGGTTTCAAGTCCATCGTTGTGGCTTCATCATAATCCCGATCGACGATCAGATCAGACCGATCTATATAGTTTACTAAACTGAATAGTATGATGTGAAAACAATTTACAGACCATCTAATCCAAAATAGCAGTTTGGACCCTATTAGCTTTAAGGATAGTCATACTAGTCCAAACTAATTTAAGAAAATCACATTTCCACCCCCAGTTAATTTAGGAAGTCACACTTCCATCCTTCCTCCTACTATACTCAACAAATTGAGCTTAACTTCCGTACGAAAATTGAGAAACCAATACTTGTGTGACCCTCAATGGCTCAGAGATTGTTAGGATAAAATTTATTAGTTTTGGTGATAACAAAATAAGTCAAAAAATACAGACGTTGATAACAGTAAGAAAGGATCCAGACGACAGGATTGTTGGTGATATTCAGACGCATGGAATAGTAATCCAGACGCAAGATATAGTAGACCAGACGCAAGCTACAGTTCTTTAGAAACAGTCGCAAGCTACAGTGGATTACAGAACCAGACGCAAGATATAGTAATCCAGACGCATAGTGCTTTAGAAATAGTCGCAAGCTACAGTGGATTATAGAACCAGACGCAAGATATAGTAATCCAGACGCAAGCTACAGTAAATAGTTTGACTAGTCGTTGGGTAATCCAGACGCAGTTACGTGGCTTTATCAGTTGATGGTTTGTAGAACCAGACGAGAGCTACAGTGTTATAATTAACCAGCCGAGGGTTTTGAGCAAAACGATGTCGTATGGATAAGTTAAAACGTCAGCGTTTTAACTAACCAGTCATTGGATTTAATAAAAGAACCAGTCGCTGGAAAAATGCACGTGGTATAAAGGAAACCAGTCGGTGCATACATTTAAACATTTTCCAGTCACATTGCAAACGACGAAGGAAGTTGGAGCTAGTTAAGATAAATAATTCCAGGCGCAAGTTCAAATTGATTCAAATACGATTGTATACTCAAAATGGAAAAGATATGTAGAATCGTACAATTGCCTGGAATTGAGGAGACAGCGTAGGTACTATTTGGGTAAATAGTACAATGTACAGAAGGCCGTTTTTCAATGTTTGCACAAATATGGTATATGACAAATTCGCTCTGTCAATGGGCAATTTACCCTTTAGTGGAG